>NAJN01000157.1:0-23878 GCA_005059845.1 Cryomyces minteri
GCTGGGGCATCTGCTTCACCTACGCCGGCATGTTTGCCCTTGAATCTCTTGCGTCCGTTGGCGAGATTTATTCAAACTCCGAACGAGTACGCCGAGGTTGCCAGTTCCTCCTCGACAAGCAAATGGATGATGGTGGGTGGGGCGAGAGTTACAGGAGCTGTGAGACTGGCGTTTATTCGCAGCACGAGAACAGCCAAGTAGTGCAGACTGCTTGGGTGTGCATCGCCCTTATGGAAGCGGAATACCCGGATAAGGGGCCAATCGAGAAGGCATTGACCATGACCATGAAGAGGCAGCAGGCCAACGGAGAATGGTTGCAGGAAGCTATAGAGGGTGTTTTCAACAAGAGCTGGTAAGCCTTCGTTCTTACGCTACACGCGGAGCTCTTTGATACTAACATTGCGAAAGCATGATATCATATCCGAATTACAAGTTCATTTTTCCTATCAAGGCACTTGGGATGTTTGCGAAGAGATTTGGAAATGACAGACTGCTCTAAGCGAGCGCCTGACTGGTAACTCAAGCCCAAGGCTAGAAGACCGCCAGGTAGTTCGTAACCACGAAGTATTGCTTACCATAGCCAGCTTGTAAATTCCCATCTACTTCGTGTCTTGGTCTTCGAGCATTCTCTCTGCTTTTGAGCCAAACCCGAAATGCCATCTGCATCTGAATTGCAATCGTTGTCTTATGCGTCCACTGCACTCTCACTCCAAGCCATGGATCATTGCACGCAAAACGGCACGTTCAAAGTTTGGGATGGTAGTCGGTCCTCGTAAAACACGTGAGCGATCGTTTGCTATGCACGACCACGAATGACAAAACGTACCCGTTTAGAGGCTCCATGGCACGATCGGGTCAGACATGTACGTCTAGCCACCCGGTGGTGACGTTTAGCCTATCCCTTATGTTTACTGCATCTAGCTGCACAATAACAAGTCGCGCCGATGCAGAGGTTAGGCAAACCGCTCGTTCATGAAGAGTTAGCGGGCTTTACACTTAAGGGGCAGATTAGAATTGGTTTACCATGTGTTATTAGACACATTACTACCTACTTACGCGGTAATTAATATAACTCGCACTTATAGATTATTACCTCTTTTGCAAGCACATTAGTTGTAGTTTAGAAAATAGTCTAGTTATAGAATTTACAAGTATAGATGTTTTAATGCTACTAATGATTCTTACTTTAAAATAAACTATAGTAGTATTATCTAAAATTGCTTATAAAACATTGTACTAATTAGTAGCTTATAGTAGACTTACTAACCCTAACCATATTTCATTTTAGTTACTATATAATCTATAGAATCTTCTGTTTATAAGTATCTAGGGCTATAGAATAGCTTATATTTTTATTATAGTATTTGTTATTAGATGCTTTTAACATCTACTAGAATCTTATATATTAGAACTAGGTAGTTTTTCTATCCTTCTAAGACAATCACTAAGCCCTACTAAGTAGAAAGCGCTATAAAATTCTATAATTATTAATTAAAACTTCTAGACCTTTTTTACTACTTAGAAACTAGGAGATTCTTGTTAGAAACAGGTAATTTTGCTCTCCTTCCAAGACATTCATTTCCAAGGTCTTTAGGCCTAGATCCTACAAGCCCTTGCATGCCTATCTTTAGGCTAAGTACCCCTACATGCTTATCTTTAGGCTAAGTACCCCTACATGCTTACCTTTAGGCTAAGTACCCCTGCATAAGTCTAGAAAAACCCCTATAGCTTTTTCTAAGACAAGACTAACAAAGTACTTTCCTAAACTAGAAGGTCTTTCCCTACTAGTCTAGGGGTAACGCAAATAACCTTTAGAGGTATTTGTCAAGTACCCCTATCTAGTTGCTTGGCACTTAGCTGCCTTATGTATATATACAGGCCTTCTCTCCCACTTTATAGAGAATTAAGTCATTCATTAATACTTAGCTAAACACAGCTAGTACTACGCAATTATCCCTTGCTAGTCTAGTGTCTAATACCTTCTATACCTCCCTACACTTGTGTTCCTATCTTAAGGCTAACTGGCTTAGCCTTCTGTCTTTGTTCAATTGCCTTCCTTGCTTAGACCTATCCTAAGGCTAAGACCTATCCTAAGGCTATCTGAACACAAAGGACACACAATTCTAACACTAACTAGTTAGCCTTCTGCCTTTATTTAACTGCCTATCCTAAAGCTAACTCTATATAAAGAGGACATACACTTTAACAAAGGCTATAAATAATGCTTTAGACATAGCCTTAAGTAATGTTACAAATAATGCTTTAGACACAGCTTTAAGTAATATCACAAAAAATGCTTTATGCATAGCCTTAAACAATGTTATAAACAAGAAGTTTATAGTAGATAGTAATAGGATATTCATAGAAACTTTTTATATAAAACTAGGATACCTAAATTAGTAAGACTACTTTAAAGCTCTTAGTAACAAAACAAACGGACTACCCTTACTAGATAAGGAAAAAGACCCTTTTGTTTATAAACCCTATATTTTAGCAAAAAAGACAAAGGAAATTTTAAGAGTTTCTCTAAATAAAAGTACCTCTACTCTATAACTACTCTTTATAGATTTAATAGAACCTATAAACCCTTCTAGTCTAGGAGGATCTAGTTATGCTCTTATTATAATAGATAACTATTTATGCTATTCTTAGTTTATTAGATTTTTATATAGAGGTTATAAAATATAACTTTAAAATTCAAATACTAGAATAGGTATTATATAAAATACTATTTTCTATACAAAAAGCATAGAACTAAGTAAGGTGTTATAGTAGCATAATATTTTAGTAGTAATTAAAAAGTTATAATAATATAATTTCTATATAAGCTAAAGTCTTTTTATAAGTTTTTTTCCCTAAGTCTTCTAAGTATCTATAAAACATCCTTTAAAAATCATATAAATTAAGTGGGTAAAGGTGTTAGAAACAGTAATTTTACTCTTTTTCTAAAACATTTATTTCTAAACCCTCTAGGCCTAGACTTTACATGTTTATCTTTGAGCTAGAAAAGCCTAATAAAGTCTATAAGTTTTTTATAAAGTTCTAGATAAGACTAGTCTCTAGAAAGGTCTAGAAATAGGGAACTTTTTCTCTAATAAAACAAAATTTTCTTAGGGTAAAAATTCTTTTCTACTAGCTATATACTAATAAAATTTCTTTCTAAACTAGAAAGGGTTTTCTCTACTAGTCTAGAAATAGTATAGATAGCTTTTAAACGTATTTTTCAAAAGCTTTCTATCTAGTAACTTAGTACTTAGTTACCTTTATATGTATATATAGAACCTTTTTTGTATTTTATAGTAAACTAAGTTACTTATTTATACTTAGCTTAACATAGCTAGTACTAAGTAACTATTTTATTACTATGTCTACTATCTAATACTTTTTACACCTTCTACTACTTCTATGTTTTTATTCTAAAGCTACTACTATTAGAGGGTAGTAAGTTGTGCTCTATAAGCGTAGTAAGGCTAGAGTTAAGTGGATAAGGTTAATAGGTAGTTAAAGACCGCTACTACCTAGGACTCTCCTATTATAGCCTATAAATATAGCTAGGACCGTTCCGTATACTTTAGCTGTTTAGATCTAGTTAATGTTTAACTACATGTTTGCTACTTAGTCTTCTATTAGCTACTACTTACTACTTATTAGGTAGGAGGATTAATATTATTGCTAGCTATTTAAGTATTCTATTGCTTTAATCTTATAGTACAATCTCTTAAATACTCTATAGCTAATTTCATGTAGATTCTATAGCTTACTTATATACTAGAGTCCTTACAAATCCGTGCTATGTTCTATTACGTGAAGATTCTATGCCTTACTTCTTAAGGCCTACGCGTAGCAGAAATGCCTAAAAGCTAGAATAGTTAGTAAATGCTAAGTTAGTAGGACAATCCTATGTACTTCTACGCTAAGCCTCTATTTTGCTACTCTAGCTATTTACCCTACAACATATGTCCCCTAATTAGATAATTAACCCGTAATCATCTTTAAAGCTCCTATTCTTATCGTGCTTATACCTAACCATTTGTAGCCTATGCCTATAATCTAGCGTTTAAGAAATCCTCCTATTATTACAATCTAGTTACTCCTACTTAGTTACGCCTACTTTAGTTGCTCCTACATTAGTTACTCCTACTCTAGTTACTTCCGCATTAGTTGCCCCTACTCTAGTTCTAGTTACTTAGCTCCTTTTGTCTAGTACCCGTTACGTTAGTCTAAGTTAAGCTAATTTGTGCTAGTTATCTCTATGTGCGCATTTAAGAGCTTAGTAGGCCTAAGTCTTAACCCCTATACACTAGTATAGCGCTTAAACATTAGTTATTGTTTAGTCTTTGCTTATTATCTAGGTAAACTCTACTAACAACTCCTTAGCTAACATTAACTGCTTAGGACAGTCCTACGTACTTTCTAGCTTGCCTTCCTTATCCTTATTATTAGTACCCTCCTTGTAACTACGTCTACCTAGCTCCCGTGCGTTCCGGTTATCCTACTCTTCTATACGTATCTATTTAGTCTCCTATTAAGGCCTATACTAAACCTTCCTAACGTTTAGCTTCTAAAGCGTATGCTATTACGGTTGTAACTTAGCTATATGTTTCTAGTTATGTGTTTAGCTAGTTATACTACCGCCTTAGTGTTTCCCTTCTATCTAACACACTCTCTATAACTACCTTCTCTTCTTATGTTATGTCTTATTAACTACTCCTATACCTAGCTACTATAGCAATTAAGTTGTGTTTATAACACTACGTAACACTAAACCTTATAAACGGCTAGACATAGCACACAACCGCTATTACCGCCGTCTTAGCCTTGTCCTAGCCTTGTCTAGTCCGACTACCTTAGAAGTATGTCTAACAACCTAACTATACTAGGCTCTCTGTCTAAACTTGTTATGAAAATCACTATAAACCCTAAGCGCTAGCTATAGTCCATGTAGAACGTGTTTTAGCAGATTACCGAGTAGGAGTAGATTATCCGGAGTCTCTAAGCTTAAGTCCACAATTTTAAGGAGACTAACCTCCTCTTTACCGCTACTAATTAGGGTACTATTATGAAACTTAGGCAACAACTTACTTAGGCCTTTAATTGCGCCTCTAATGTTACACCTACTATCCGTCTTACTAAGAAGCTACCTAACCCAAAGAAGTTCAATAGCACCTAATTTAAGCTACGTCTATTCCTCGCTAACCTACGTCTTAAACTCTACGGGAACTCCAATAGATACTATAGTAAGCAGCTAAAGCTATTCTATGTTTACAGTTGTTTTAAAGGATTAGCTACCGCGTAGTTATTGCCCTACGTCTAGGGTAACGTCATTAACCTTGTTAACATTAAAGCCTTTGTTAAGATCCTTAAAACATGCTTTAGTAACCTAGACCGCTAAGCTACGGCTTAGCGAGAACTTGCCTAGTTACGCCAATTAAACCGCAACTTCTACGCGTACCTTACTAACTTTTAACGTATTATTGCTAACACTAGCTATACTAATAAAGAAGCTAAGATTATCGCACTCTCTTAGGGTATCTCTTCTAAGCTACGTAACCTAATAATCCACTATAACTAACTAAAAACTCTTGTTAAATACACTACATTGCTCTAGAACCTTAATAATTGCTACTAAGCTACTTAGACTATTGCACTAGAACGCCTATTAGGGAGTAGTGCTTTCCTTACCAACCGTACAATGTCTGCACTAAGTATAACAACACGTTTAACTAGCGCTACAGCCCCGTCTCCTACTTCTATAGTTCTTACCCCGCCTTCTACTATCGTCTTACCTCTTTCTACCGGTAACCCTATAGACCTTTTAGCCGCCCGTTACCGTAGCCCGCTATTAGTAGCTAAAAAGAGCCGACAAATTGTCTAAGGCCTCTATATCTACTACGGAGGAGATAGCTACTTTACTAGAGACTGCTTACATAAGCTATAGGGTAGAGTGTATAGGAGACACTAGGTTAGTAAAGCCACTGTCTTAAACGCCGTGATTAATATAGCTATAGAGGTAGGAAATGCCTAGTCTCTAGACATTACCGCGTCTAGAGACGTTTAAATAGGGTTACTTTTTTAGCTTGTTTAGTCACCGGTTTTCTAATACAACCTCCTACACCTAAGATAGATAGAGCTCATATGGTTGTTTCTTGCACTATAGTAGCTCCGGGTAGGAAAGCTATTAAAACCTACGCCCTCGTTAATTCCGGTGCTTTAGGCTATGCTTTTATCGACAAGTCCTTTGCGTAATACCACTCTCTACCCCTTGTCCCGTTATAGTAATCATATGTTCTTAAGGTCTTTAACGGAAGACCTACTTCCTCTAGTAACATTACACACATAGTAGCGCTTAGCGTTACTATTTATAATTACGTGGAACACGAGACTCCCTTCCTTATTACTAAGCTTAGCTACTATCCTCTAATCCTCGGAATTCCTTAGCTACGCTAACATGTAGTTACGACAATCTAGTATAAGAACTCGATAATGTTTAACTCCGAGTTCTACTAACGTTACTACCTACACCTAGCTATTAAGTCATCTAGTATTAATAGCTTAAGCAACATCCTAGATAGACCCCCTTACCCGGACGTTATAGCACCATCTACGCTACCTAATCTCCGGCTCTAGAACCAAGCTAATGTTACGGTTAGAACACCCTAGTCCTAGTTAGAACACGTCTAACCCGCGCTAAGCCCTTGTCTTACTCCGCGGTCTTGCCTAACGTCTAAGCGTTTGCTAGACATCTACTTAATTAGCGCTATACCATTCTAGTCCCTTGCTAAGAAGTAAGACTATAGAGTTTTTACTATCTCTGTTTGCGACATTAAGAAAGCTATAGTAGTAAAGCTAGAAGTTGACCCCGCTACTAAGCTACCTAAGATATACCACAAGTTCTTTAATGTCTTCTCCCGCAAAGAGTTAGACAAGCTACCTAAACACCGAGACTTCGACTATAAGATACCCCTAGAAGAAGGCAAAGAGCCGAGCTTTAGCTCCTTATATAGCATGTTGTAAGACGAACTTAAGGTGCTCTATAAGTACCTTAACAACAACCTCTAGAAAGGGTTCATTAGAGCTAGCTTGTTACCGGTCGCGTTACCTATCTTGTTTGTTAAGAAGCTAAGTAGTAGGCTCCGCCTCTACGTTAACTATAGTGTACTAAACGTAATCACTATAAAGAACAGATACCGGTTACCCTTAATCTATAAGACCTTAGACCGCCTTAGCAAAACGGTAGTCTATAGCAAGTTTAACATTATTACGGCCTTTAACCGGCTCCGCATAGTACATAGCAAAGAGTAGAAGACCGTTTTCCGCACTAGATACGGCTTGTTTAAGTACCTTGTAATGCCTTTTAGCTTAGCTAACGCACCGAGCTCCTTTTAACACTACATTAATAGCATCCTTTACGGGTACCTTAATGTCTTCTACACTATGTACATAGACAACATCCTCGTTTATAGCAACTCCCTAGCGGAGCATAAGACCTATGTGTAGAAAGTGCTTACCGCACTATAGAAGACTAGCTTATAGCTTAACATTAAGAAGTGCGAGTTCTATGTTATAGAAGTAACATACCTAGGGATAGTAGTTACTACTAACGGTATTAAAATAGATCCTAAAAAGGTTGCATCTGTACAAGAGTAGCTAGTACCGGTTAACGTTAAAGATGCCTAGGCCTTTATTAGGTTTACGAACTTCTACTAAAGGTTTGTAAAGGGTTTTAGCAAGCTCGCGGCGCCTATAATTAATCTAACAAAGAAAGGGGCTCTATTTAGCTAGACTACGGTATGCTAGAGAGCATTTAACGAGTTGAAAACTGCATTTATTACCGCACCGCTATTACAACACTTTAACCTAGAGAAGGAGGTTATTGTGGAAACTAACGCTTCTAACTACGTCTCTGTAGGCATCCTCTCCTAGTTTAATAACTCTAGCTTACTTTGTCTAGTTACGTACTTCTTAAGGAAGCACTTACTAGCTAAGTGCAACTATAAAATCTACGATAAGGAGCTCCTTGCAATCATCCGCGCCTTTAAAAAGTAGCGCCTAGAACTAGAAGGCGTAGCAATGCCTATCTTAGTTATTACGGATTATAGGAACCTAGAGTACTACATAACTACAAAACAGCTAAGCGCTAGGCACGCTAGAGCGAGTATCTTAGTAGGTTTAACTTTAAGATCACATATAGACCTAGGAAACAAGGTAGTAAGCTAGACATGTTAACTCGTAGATTAGGAGATCTACCTTAAGAGAAGGGGGATAAACAATGTTAACACTAATGGTAGACCGTAATTAAACCGTATAATCTTAATCTAGTTATGTAGATTAGCAAGAATAAAGTTGCTAAAGCTAATAGAAGACTTACTAAAGCTTCTAAGTTAACACTAGAAGAGTTGCTAGACTAAACATACGCTACTAACCCGTTTCTACAGAAGGTTATCCGGATGCTTAATAATAACACATAGCATTTACAAGAGATTACACTATTAGAATGCTTAGTAGTCTATAGGAGACTACACTACAGAGACCGCCTCTACGTGCTAGACTATAACAAGCTACGGTTCTTCCTTATTAGGTAAGCCTACAATAGTGTTATAGCTAGACACCCTAGACAATTAAAGACCTACTAGCTACTTAGTAGACATTACTACTAGTTAAACATAAACTAGACCGTTACCCGCTACGTCCGCAACTACTACGTCTACGCTAGATCTAAAGCTTTAAAGCAACCGTATTAAGGTCTACTACGGCCGCTACCTGTACTAGAACATTGTTAGAAGGACATCTTAATAGACTTTGTAGTTAGACTACTAACTAGCGAAGAATTTAATGCTATCTTAGTAGTAGTTAATAGACTATCTAAGATGCGTTACCTAATCCCGTGCACCTTAGAGGCGGATGCAAAACTTATCGCTAAGCTATACCTCTACTATGTCTAGAAACTCCACGGACTACTAAGCTTAGTAGTGTTAGATTACAGCCCTTAGTTTGTGACCTAGTTCTAGTAATTGCTATACACACGGCTTAGTACTAAGGTAAGACTATTGTCTACCTATTACCTAGAATTAGATAGCTAGACGGAGAATGCAAACAGAGTTATAGAATAGTATCTAAGAGCTTACATTAGCTACCTATAAAACGACTAGGTAGACTAGCTACCGCTAGCAGAGTTTATAGCTAATAACGCACCTTTAGTAACTACGTAGATATTCCCGTTCTATGCTAACTACGGTTTTAACCCACGAATGGAATTTAAGCCTTCGTAACCGTAGCCTAAGAACGTTAGTAGACATTATTAGATCTAGTACTAGGCCGCTAAAGAGTTTGCTACTTAGATAGAAGCAATTAGAGACTACCTTTGTACTAAGATGTAGTATGCTTAGTTAGTCTATAAAGGCTAAGCAAATTCTTCTAGGTTACTAGCGCTAGCGTACAAAGTTAGCGATAAGGTATAGCTAAACACAAGGAACATACATACGGAGCAACCGTCGAAGAAGCTTAACTAGAAGGCTACTAGCCTACATACTATCTAAGCGGTTATTAGCCCGTACGCATATAAGCTCGATCTCCCTAGCTCTATAAAGGATCTACACCCCGTGTTTTATACGTTTCTATTACAACCGGCTATAGGAGATCCCCTACTAGGGTAGGTTAACGTAGTGCTACTACTAGTAGTGGTTAATAGCGAGGAAGAATAGGAAGTAGACGAGATCTACGATTTAAGGATAATCTACCGGTAACTCTAGTACCTAGTTAAGTGGACTAGCGACAACGTTCTAAGCTAGCAACTAGCTTCTTTTGGTACTAACACAATCGACCTACTTACTAACTTCTACTAGTAATATCTAAATAAACCTAGCCACAAACATTACACGTAACAAGTAAGGTAATAGGCACTTAGAACGGAGCAAGCGCCTTCGCGGAGCTTAGGTAAATAGGAGGGAACTACTATTACAATCGTGACTTAGCTATATGTTTCTAGTTGTGTGTTTAGCTAGTTGTGCTACCGCCTTAGCGTTTCCCTTCTATCTAACACACTCTCTATAACTACCTTCTCTTCTTATGTTACGTCTTATTAACTACTCCTATACCTAGCTACTATAGCAATTAAGTCGTGTTTGTGACATATACTACTCCTTAAAATCCTCATTTTTAATTGCTATATTAGCTAGTAGACGTGTTTTAAGCTAATAGTAAGCACTTAGCGGGTTAATGAAGTCTAGGTTGTCCCTAGTCCCTAATAGTACCAATCTACATGATCTAGACTAATAGTCTATAGCGGAGCTTTAAGAACCATGTACCTCTAACTTGTTCCCGGTAGTTAGTTATAACTTTAGTATTATGTCTATAGTACTAAAGAATAACCGTACGCTTTATACTTAAGGATTTTAAAGTATTCCTACTATCTTTTAAAAGAATAGTATAGTTTAATTTAGATTGCCTATATTCTATTTATCTAAACCTACGGATTATTCCTAAAGAACTCCTTCCTTTCCTATAGAACTAGAGGGTAGGTCTAACGTATCTGTTCTAGTATTGCTTTACTAATCTATAAAGAGCTAATAAGCGGCATAGCTACTAGAAAAGGGTACTATAGCGTGCTAGCTACTATAGACTCTACTTTTTTTAGCGTTATAGCTAGTACTAAGTCTTAATAAGCCGCCGCAATTAAACTTATAGTTCCTAACTATGGTATTTTAAGGGTATCCCCGTCTAGTAAGACCTTTATAAAGTAAGGATGTATTATTACCCTTATAGTGCCTTCTTTTACTATCTTACTATATAGTAAAAAAGCCTTTCTAAATAGCACTTTACCACTTCTAAGGGGTATTTTAACGAATTCCTAACCGTTATTCTTTAGGTCTATATTGCTTAACAATATGTCATTAATCAGCGAGAAGTTAGCGGTAGATACGGCTTTTAGTAACTTTAATCAAGTTTGCGCCTACTACTAGCCGAGCTTAACTTCTTCTACCCTAGGCATTATAGAGGTATAGCTCTTATAACCCTTGTTAAGTAGTACTACCTATGTTAATACTATGTTACTACCCTAGCTAGTCTAGAACAGCTTATTAAAGTTAATATTAACCGTAAAGCCGTATTATTACTCCTACGGCGTTATTACCCTTACTAGGTATAGGTAGGATATTAGCGTAGTAGCCTAGTCTAGCCGTAGGCAACATTGTAGTATGTATAGGGCTAGATCTAACCGAACTATTTGTTAAACTAGGCTATAGAAGCAGTTACGTAGCTATCCTTAGTTTTCAAATTTAGGTAGTTCCTATAGATAATATATATAGGTTTCTAGCTTCTCTTACATACTAGGTGTAATTTCTACCTCCTTAATCTAAGCTACTTTGTCTTCCTTCTAGGTACCTCTAAGCGTAGGATAGAGCTCCGCTAGTATTATAGTAGCGTTAAACTTGCATTTATAGATTGCTATTATACGCTACTTAAAGCGTAGTAGGGCTAGGAGGTCCTTGTAATCTATAGCTTGTCTCTTAGGGCGGAACTCTGTAGTAGCTAATTCCTCGCATTTTAGCTTACTAATATTATATCGGTCCTAATATACGGCGTTTAGCCGTAGATGTAGCTCCTTGGTGCTAAGATTCTCGATAATATAGCCTATTTTATAGGCTATTATTATTAGATAGGCTTAGTAAATAGGATCCTATCTATACGGCTAGTTTAGAAATTCGACAACTTCCGTGATTACATTAATAGCTACTAAGTTCTTATCTACACATTCCTATATTCTCTGTTTTAAAGCGGTAGTTCTAGGCGTATAGTTATACTAGCGGATGGTCTTAAGCAAGTACTTTGTTCTAATAGCTACCGCCTCTCTAGTACGCTTTTGTTTTTACCCTATCTACCTCTTTTCTACCTCTTTGTTCTCTTCTTTAGCGGCTATGCTTTCTTTTGCTATCTTAGTCGCAACTTTACGCTTCTTTGCCGGTAATTCCTTTGTTAGAGTTTTTATAGCATTTTCTAGTAGAGGATACAGCTAGATTAGAGCTATAGCTAGCGCGTTAATTAGGGTAAATCCATAGGTTAGATTCTCCTATTCCTTTATCCCTAGTTCTAGCAATAGTGTAGAAGTAGGGTAGACGGTATTGTAGGGTAAACAGCTAGAGCAGCAAAATAGAGGCTTAGCGCGGAAGTACATAGGACCGTCCTACTAACTTGGCATTTGCTAACTATTCTAGCCTTTAGGTATTTCTGCTACGCGTAGGCCTTAAGAAGTAAGGCATAGAATCTTCACGTAATAGAACATAGCACGGATCTATAAGAACTCTAGTATATAAGTAAGCTATAGAATCTACATAAAATTAGCTATAGAGTATTTAAGAGATTGTACTATAAGATTAAGGCAATTAGATACTTAAATAGCTAGCAATAATATCAATCCTCCTACCCATTAAGTAGCAAGTAGCAGCTAATAGAGGACCGAATAGCAAACATGTAGCCGAACACTAACTAGGCCCGAACGGCTAAAGTACACGGGACGGTCCTAGCTATATTCGTAGACTATAGTAGTAGAGTCCTAGGTAGTAGCGGTCCTTAACTACCTATTAACCTCGTCTACTTAACTCTAGCCTTACTACGCTTATAGAGCACAACTCACTACCCCCTAATAACGGTCTTATGTACCCCGGACCTTTTAAGTAGAGAGCTATCTAGGCTAAGTTCTCCTATACCTATTAATCCCGAGCTAGTTTAATCTTACTATGCTACTAGTGTATTCATTATTTTAGCCGTAGAAGGTCCGTCTTCCTTTGTTAACTTAGGAGTTTAAAGAACTACCGTAGGAAGTTAAGCTTTAGTAGCGTTTTATTATAGTTTAGAGATTATTAACTAGATAATCTCCTAGTTTGCACTCGGTTTAGTAGGTAGGACTATCCTACGTACTTCTAGCTACGTAGCCTACGTAGCTTCTTACAACCCTTTAAGTAACCCTAGCTCTCCTAAGATAATAGGAGTAGCCTAATCTGCATTTAGCGTCTAGTTAGAACTAGTTAGCAAGACTATCCCGTGTATTACTACTTTAGCTACCTCTAGCGCTAATAAAGTCTTACCTACTTACGTTCCCTAGGCTAAACCTATACCTAGTACATCTAGTAGCTGTTTCGGATCGATTAGCATAATAGTCCTATGTACTTCTAACTAAGCTATATCCTCTACTACTACTTTTAACGGAGGTGCATCTAGAAAATGTCCTAAGTTAAAAGGTAGAGTTAATGCATATATTCCTAATAGTGTTAAAACGGGCAACTTAGGGGTAGTAGGTAGAACGGTCTTATGTACTCCTAGCTACTCCGCTATTAGTAGTTCTAGCTAGTTTAGTAAGATGGTCTCTTATATCTCTAACTGTATTACTACTAGCTACCCTTACGTAGTTGTTAGGGCAGTTTTAGGTACTTCTAGCTATCCCGTGCCTGTTAGTAGTTCTAGTTAGATTAGTAAGATGGTCCCTTACACCTCTAGCTATGTTACCGCTAGCTACCCTTATGTAGTTATTAGGACAGTCTTAATTACTTCTAGCTATCCCGCGGTTAGCTGCCCTTATGTAGTTGTTAGGATAGTCTTACGTACTTCTAGCTATTTCTTACCTATTCCGCTACCTATAGTTATAGTAGTCTATCCTCCGCTTAGAGTAGTAGCGGCGGTGCTCGTAGTCTACGTCTAGGGAGTTTGTAGATCTATAAGTTGCATTCCTAAGGTCTTTCTTACTTAGAGCCATTTTTATAGCTTGTTTTTAGTAGGTTTTTAATAGGTTTTTAATAGGTTTTTGTTTTAAAAGGTAGATTTCTAGTAGTAGGGCGTGTTTCTCACGTTAGTTACTGTTTTAGTGCTAATTTTTAGTTAGAAACGCTATTACTAGTGTTATTGTAATAGTTTAGTAATCTTCTAGTAGTTTAGCCTCTAGTATCTAATGAAACGTAGGTTTTAGGAGGAATTTAGAAGGTTTAGTAGGAGAGTTTGTGCTTTTAGGAAGATTTTAGTAAGGTTTGTAGTAAAGTTTAGCTCTAGCTATCTTACTTTATACTCCTATTTTTGGTTTTCTTTTGCCTTCTACTATAGCTTTTTAGCCGATTTTTAATTCCTTTACAAGGATAGGCTTAGGTGCATTTACTAATCTAATTTTGTAGTAGTTACTATTAGTGTTTGTAGAGAAAACGCAATTTTAGAGCTGCTCTAGTAAGGTTTGTTTAGGGGTTTGTCCTAAGACTAGCTTACGTAACTAAGTAGCTAGGACGGTCCTACTTTCCTACAGCCGCACGTAAGTAGCTAGGATAGTCCTACTTTCCTATAGCTATACGTAAGTAGCTAGAACGGTCCTACTTTCCTATAGCTATACGCAAGTAGCTAGAACGGTCCTACTTTCCTATAGCTATACGCATTTGCAATTGATTATGTTTAAGTAGCTAGGACGGTCCTACTTTCCTTAAAATAGTGCTTTATAGCACTTATCTATTCCGTTCCCCATTTTCTAAAGCCTATCCTAGGTTTAAACGTAGCCTACCGTGTAGTCCTTGTACTAGTTCCTCTTAATTTTAGTATGTAGAATCTCTACCTCCGGCTACTTCTAAAGTTTCTTATCCTCTAGTACCTTACTACTATTATCTAAATAGATGGTTTCTCGCGTTTTATTGTTATTATCTATACTATGCAATTGCCCTGCTTTATCCTCTTTGCTATCTAAGACCTTAGTATCCGCTTGTTCCTACAAATTAGGTCTTAGCCTAAATACTTTTAGTCTATCTCTTGTAAACGTTCCTAACAAAGGGGCACCGTCTAGTTCTTCTAAAAAGTATGTTTCTAAGGCCTTAACCAAACGAGCTATTTGCTTTAGTCCTTTCTATCGGAACATTAGCTTATTAGTCTAGAATTTCTCTAGTTTAGTATCATGTAAAAGGACTAAAAAACCAGGGGCTAGTTGTTCCTATACCGCGTTATAGTAGTTATTATAGTATTCCTAATTACCTTCCCTATTATAGCGGAGAAACAGAGCTATCTCCTCTAAGCTATTCTACTTCCTAGCTAACTATAGTGCCCGGATAGCTAGCAATTAACCCGTGGTTCTTATACCGGACTAGTCTAGGCCCCTCTAGCTAGTGTGTTTAAGTTTAATAGGAAGTACTATGTTAGTGCTATATAGTAACTCTATAGGAGTTTTTCTAGTAGACCTTTGCACAATTGTCCTATCTACCTAAAACACTTATAGATAGTGCTTAAGCTAGCCCTTTTGTGTTTCTTTTATAAACTTAGATAGCGCATCTATAACTAGCTAGTGTTTTCTTTCTTCTAGACCGTTTGCTTCTAGGTAGTACGCGGAGATCTTTATTATTTTAACCTAGTATTTTACTATTATCTACTCCGTAAATAACTTATTTTTAGGTCCTCTATTACAAACTAGATGCCTAAAGCACCTATGTCTACAAATAACATCTTTAAATAAGAATCGCGCTACTACCTTAGAGGAAGTAGCCGTGATTACTTGCTACTTAGGCTAGCCGGATAGATGTTCCCGAGTAATAACTAGGTGGTTTTTACCTACTATTGTAGGTATATAGATTAAATCTACTAACTACTATTCCCCTAGGACTAACTAATATGTAGGGTGTAGTTCCTTTTTTGTCCGAGCTAGCATCCTTTTTTAGTAGTATTTGCATAAAACTACGTAAGTAGCAACATATTTAAATATATCTAGCTACTAGTACCTATTAGCTACCTTTTAATACGTGCTTTTACGTCCTCTATAACCGGAGTTATTGTGTAACTTGTAGAGTAGAGTAGCTTATAGGTCTTTGTTATTAGTAACTTAATGAAAGGGCTAATTTTAGTAGTTCTACCGGAATAGATGTCCTCTTTTAACTAAATACTTAGACGCCCCTTTTTTTAGCTTCTAAAATTCCTTAGTATTTAAACCTAACAGCCGTACTAGCGTTAGTAGGTAGTTTGCAATCTATAGAGATCCTTCTAAGTACTTCCTTTTAAGTACTAGCGGTAGGCCCTTATTTTTAAGTACTATTACCAGGTAGGCTAATACGTAGAACAAATCTGCGTTAATTACGTCGTTAATGTTAACCTGATTTTAATCATTAATGTTATCTAAAGCCATCCTAGGTCTTCTAGATAGCCTATCCGCTACTATGTGCTTTTCCCCTAATATATACCTTACTTTAAAGGTAAGTAGGCGGATCTAGGCTACCTATTAAGCTATTACTAAGCCCGGCAGATCTAACGCCGCTTTATTAAGCTAGGCTACGAGCGTATTTGCATCTACTTTAATAATAAAAAACACCTTATAAAGGTAACTCCGGTATTTCTTTAGGCATTTCATTAGACCCCGGCATTTAAGCTTTCCTACATTATATAACTACTCCCTCTTACTCTAAAGGCTACTTTTATACCGTATTAGATGCTTAATCTTCTTATTTATTAGATCCTCTTAGAAGAGGTAACTACCCTAGCTTTTACTACTAGTATTAGAGCCTAGTATTAGAAGCCTAGCATTAGGTCTATAATCCGCTAAACAAAGCACTAGAGCAGTTATAAGGGTAGTCTTTAGATCATCTATTACGCGGCTCTACTCCTCTTCCTATATAAATAGCTCTTATTTCTTAAACAGTTAGTATAGTAGCTCTACGTATAGAGTATACTTAACAATAAATATTTAGTAGTAGGTACAGATACCTACAAACAATTGCACCTTAGTAGTACTTGTGTAGGCTAGCTATTTAATTATCTTAATAATAGTAGCTATTACGGGGTATTATCCTTACGCATTACACACAAAACCTATAATCTTTACTCCGCTCTAGCTAAACTATGATTTTGTACTAGAAATTGTTAACCTAGCACGTTTAAGGTCTATAAGGCATTTATCTAGGTTTTAAAGGTGTTCTAAGACAAACTTCCGGATACTAGGCACGGTTTCTTGCTTATTATATCTCGTTTTTAGACCGTATATTCTAACGTTATTAAAAAAAGTCAAATAGCGGGTTCCTATGTATCGTTCTAATACCACATTAATAATGCGCACAAATTAAGCTACTAAGTTTGTAGCTCCTTAAGGAAGCTAAATATGCTAAAGAAGACTAATAGGGGTATTAAACCCGGTTAGGTTACGGTACTACTTAGCTAATCCTATCTAGTTGTATCCGGAGAAAAGATTAACTAATAAAGTAAGCTATATGCACGTAAAGGTTTCTAAAAACTTATCTACCGCTAGCGGTAGATTTGCGTCTTAAATAGTAACCTTATTAATTAGTATAGCGGCGTGTACTATACGATATTTTCTAGCGTCCTTCTTTTTTACTAGAAACCACGGGTTACGATACGGGCTATAGCATCTTTCTAGTAAACCTACATCTAGCCGCTCTTTTAGCATTGTAATAACCTACCTATGTAGCAATTTTAGCACTAGGAAGCTTAGAGCTTACTAAGCGCTATGCTCTATTATACAAATTTCTTGTAGAAGTATACCTCTAGTTTTACTAAGCTAATCTTAGTAAAGTTAAAAGCAACCGCTACTTCTTATGCAAATAAGATCTCTAGTAGTAGATTTTACTCCCTAGGTAGTAGCTTTTTTCCTATAGCTAGGGTAGTAATACGCTTAGGCCTAAGGTAAGATCTTTGTGTAATCTTAGAGAATTTCGGGATAATCTAGCTAGTATATCTTCCTATTAGCTTAGGTAGCATTAACTCTTACTCTAGGTAGATAGCCCTCTAGGTAGAAGAACCCCCTAGTTTTAAACCACCTAATTTAGACGCATGTACCGGTCTTACTTTTTAAGCCTTCCTTTTATAAGTAGTAAACACATTTATAATAGGCATAGTAGCTGCTTTCTACCGCCTACCTTCTTCCCGCATCCTTATCTTAAGCTCTATTTTCTAAACCATTGTTATTAAGCCCTTTCTCTCGTATACACAGTGTATTAATTGCTTAACGGCACGTAAGTCTGTTTAACGGGACAATTACTCTTTAGACTATTTGTATACCCTAGGTAAAAAGATCCTAAAAACCTTATTATCCATTGTTAACGTTATCGGAGGTTCCTATGCTAATAATAGCTAAGTAGCTATACCGCTTATTACTAAGACTATCCCGTGTACTTTTCTACCGGGTAGTATAAACACTTACTTGCTAGCTTCCGGAGATCCTCCGTCTACACACTATAGTCTTAATAAACGGTCTTTTTATACGTCTTCTATAGCTATAGTTATTACTAGTATGTTTTTAGGAAGCTCCTATTTAGCATAAAGCTTACCTATCCTTTTAACCCCTTAGTTGCAATAGTAAAGTCCTACATAGTTTGTTTTAATCCTCGCTCCGGAATGCATCCTATAAATCTAGCGCGCATGTTTCTATTAGTAGCGGTAACCGTCCCCTCCTAGGCACTATTATTATAGTTCCTACTTTCTAGTCGAGCCTTTTTTTCCTAGGTCCTACTAAGGATTATTCCCTAGACGTTATGTCCTTTAGCTACTAGGAATAGCACTTTATGTATAATTCCGCCGAGATTAACTTGTATAGCTTTGTAAACGCCTATAAACTTTCCGCTACCTATAGCTCCTTATAGGCGGATTTATACTCCTAGTTAAATAGGAAGTCTAAGGCGGTTTGTAGTAGCGTGTGTTATTAAGTAGTACTCCGCCCTACTGTTAAAAATTGCTTCTACTTCTCTTTTTCTCTACCCTATCTTTACCGGCACTCTAGGGCTCTCTACTATTAGAAAGTCTTTCTATAAGGCGGATAAATCATATTAGTTTACTCCGTCCTATTTCTCTAATAGATTTTCAAAGTTATAGCTATTTTTACCCGCTACAACTACTCTGCATTAAACTAACTTATGGTTCTTTCCGTTTAAATAGACCTTTAAGGACTTTTCTACTATTCTAACTACCTAGGCATTATTTACACAAGCCTCTAGTATTACCTCCGCTACTTTAGCTACTTTATCCTTTGCTTTATAGTAAAGGTTTAGGATGCGGTTATAGAATAGCTTTAACACAGCCGGCGCTACCCCTATAAAGTTAGATAGGGAAAAGGTTACGTTAGTGTTAAGTATTACATTCTTAAATACTTCTTCTAGGTTTACGTCTAAAGTAATTTGTCTGTCTAGCTATTAGGTTCTTAGCTTACCTCTTTAGGCTTAGGTCTTTAATAATGTTAGTAGGACTACCGGTCGTATTTCTTCTACGTTAGTATTAACTTCTATAGGTAAGGTTACTAAGCTACTAATTTAGGGTTCTACCGGTAGAGTGCCCTACGTTAATAGCTTGTTTTCCTTACCTACTATAGGCCGCACGTACTATCCGCTCCTAACGTTCTTTGCCGTAGGTAGACTAGCTTCTAGCTAAGCTCGCTACTTTATTCTAGGTTTTATTACCCGGTAGTCCTTCTAGTTTAAAGCTAGCGTCTATCCTTTATAACTTAGATCCTTAGAAGATTGCGTAGCGTAAACCTCTATAAAGAATTCCGGCCTACTAGTTTAGACATTACCTTGTTTATTAGTATCTTCTTCTATTTAAACAAAGTTTACCCTTATGGTTTAAGTAGTTATACCCTATACTATAGGGTTTCCTTAGTTCTAGATAGCTGTCTATTTCTTCTTATAATAGCGGTCGAGCTATTAATACACCTATTAGTAATAAGACAACTTACTTACATTTAAAAGTCGAAATTCATCTCTTTAGAAGCTGTTTAGGCCTATAGCTTTACGTTCTAGTAGGGTAAAATGCATTTATCCTCCCTAGTAGAGCTTATCTACCTTAGAGCATTCCTACATCTAATGTCTATCTTCCTTATAGAAGTTATAAAAAGTAGATGCTACACCGGTTATAGTAGCGTACGCTACCCTAATATACTAAGTTCTAGGATTAACTCCGCTAGTACCTACTACCTAACCTATTTAGCTTCGATAAACTCCTTATAAAAGAGCCTATCATAGAGCTATTAGCGGCTTCTAGCTAGAAGCCGTTCCCTAGATACAACCTAGATTCCCTCCCTACTACGTAAGCTTTAACACATTAATGGATAGGATGCTAAACATCTTTATTAGTTCTTCCGTAGCCTTTGTACTTAGCTCTTGCATTTTTAGTAGACTAGGGTCTAACGTTGTGGTTAAAAAGGTGCTTTAGAGGGCTAGGTATAGCTCCTTTAGAATAGGTTCTATGCTAAGCTTTACTAAAGGGTTGTACCTTAAAATCGTATTATTAGGCTATAGACAATCCTATATAGCTACTTACAAGTCTAGGTAGAAAACCGCTTGTTTATAGATGCCCTTAAAGTCCTAAAAGCTTTTAGGATTGTTAACTTAGAGCTTTATCTTGTTAATAACCTTAGTGCTTATAATGTCTAGTAAGCTATAGAGGAACTAAAGCCTACGAGTTATATTATTAAGCTACCTACCTAAGAGGCGAGCTATAATTGTCTTATATTGTTAACAATAACTATATAGGTTATCCTTTGTAGTTCTTTTAACCAATTTTAAGGCTTAAAAGAAGCGGTAAGAATTTAGAATACGATTAGAATTAGCATCCTTATATTCTTTTAGAAGCTTCTTTTTAAGACCCTCCTAGTTACGAGTAATATACGCTATTAAGGTTTTTATATATCTACTAAGGTTTAGCAAATAGTATGCCGCTACCTTACGGACGCGGTCTAGGTCTACAATAGCATAGTCTATGTAAAACTCTTCCTATAACTTAATGAATTAAGTCACATTTAAGCTAGTAAACAGCGGGGCGCCTCCTTATCTAGGGCTTAGTAAAGCAGATATGCTACAAATAGGACCGCTTATAACGACTATAGTTAGAAGCACTAAAGTAGGTAGGACGGTCCCGCCTACTTTAACTAAAACTAGAGGGTTATTAGCTCTAGTTAGGCTAGCCTTAGGAACAGCTCCTACGGAGTTAGCCGTGTCTAGCGTAATCTCTATAGCTTCTTTATAGCCTACTAAAGTAGTGCTACTACTCTAAATCCTCTCTTATAGGCTACTAAAGGTGGTTCTAAACAGTTTAGATAACATCTTTTTCTTCTTATTCTTTTAGGCTTTGTAAGGTAGAAAGCTACTGTTTTTTTCTTCTCTTTTTCCCTATTCTTCTTAGGTAAATCCTCTTTACTTATATACGTGCTTACTTCTCTTACTCTTTACAATCTTATATAGGATCTTTTTAGCAATATAGGACCGGCTGTTCTAAAAACGGATCCTTAGCGTTTATTACTTATTTGGAGATCCTTCCGTAATATTGTCTTATTAATACTTTCCCGCATCTACTATCCCGTTTATTTCTAATCCTAGCGTTCTAACTAGCTAATAAAACCGGAGGCATTTCCTACTAGTAGGATAGGCCTTTTTACTCCCTTATTAGGCTTATAATTGACTTATCTTTTCCTTAGCGGTTTTTAGGGTATTTTTAATTCCTAGTAGTTCTTAACCCTTTAGTAGCGGTAGCTACTTGTGACGGAGGTTGTAGTAACTAAGGTCTTTATCTAGATCTACTATAGCTAAACGTAGCGTTTAGCTAATTACTAGTATTTGCTATAACTAAGTGTAGCACCTAGTTAATCACTAGTTTGTAGCGGTAACCGCTTATAATAGAGGTTATAGCAACTAAGGTCTTTATTTAGATTTGCTATAACTAAACATAGCTTTTAGTTAATCACTAGATCCGCTATAACTAAATGTAGCACTTGGTTAATCACTAGTTTGTAGTAGTAGCCGCTTGTAACGGAGGTTATAGTAACTAAGGTCTTTATCTAGATTTGCTATAACTAAACGTAGCGTTTAGTTAATCACTAGAGTTGCTATAACTAAACATAAAGTTCAGTTAATCGCTAGTTTTACTATAACTAAACGTAGCATTTAGTTAATTACTAGTTTGTAGCGGTAGCCGCTTGTAATAGAGGTTGTAGCAACTAAGATCTTTATCTAGATTTGCTATAACTAAACGTAGCGTTTAGTTAATCATCGGTCTAGTTGTTACCGTGCCTAGTAGCTAGTAGTCTTTATCTATACCTATTCATCCTCCTATTTTAACTCTTTCTAGTGTACTACGTTTAATACTAGTAAGGTTACTATTATTAGGGGGTAGTAAGTCGTGCTCTATAAGCGTAGTAAGGCTAGAGTTAAGTGGATAAGGTTAATAGGTAGTTAAGAACCGCTACTACCTAGGACTCTCCTATTATAGCCTATAAATATAGCTAGAACCGTCCCGTGTACTTTAGCCGTTTAGGTCTAGTTAATGTTTAGCTATATGTTTGCTATTTAGTCTTCTATTAGCTGCTATTTACTACTTACTAGGTAGGAGGATTAATATTATTGCTAGCTATTTAAGTATCCTATTACCTTAATCTTATAGTACAATCTCTTAAATACTCTATAGCTAATTTTATGTAGATTCTATAGCTTACTTATATACTAGAGTTCTTATAGATCCGTGCTATGTTCTATTACGTAAGGATTCTATGCCTTACTTCTTAAGGCCTACGCGTAGTAGAAATACCTAAAGGCTAGAATAGTTAGCAAATGCTAAGTTAGTAGGACGGTCCTATGTACTTCCGCGCTAAGCCTCCATTTTACTGCTCTAGCTGTTTATCCTATAATACTACCTTTTACTTTTATCTCCTTTTATAGAGCTACTACTTTATTCTAGGGCTACTATATAATAGAACATCTTTCTAATAGTAATTATAGAACTAGTATAGCTATTATCTATAAAACTATATACTACATAGATTATTATTCTACTAAGTTGCTCTAAAGCCCTATAGTTAGCGTAATATTAGTAGATATCTTAGAAGGATAGAAAAGTTGTCTAATTCTAATATAAGTAACTCTAAGGCCTTATAGATAGTAACACTCTAAGATTAGATAAGGTCTACACGTTAAGACATACTAGATTCTACTAGTATTCTAAAGTTCTAGAGCTAGTTTACAAGCTAATAACACAGATTAAATAGCTCTAATAGCTAACCGCCTCCTTGTTGCTATTAGCTTTAGCCGAAGTACGAGCTCTCCCCCTTAAGAGTATTTGCTAGAACTAGCCTACATGACCTAGAAAAAGCTCGGTTGCGACCCGGTAGGCTTAGCAGGTGTGGATTTAGAGCCGGCCGGCTTCACTGCTGTAGGGCCTGAATAAACGGGTCTTGCAGCGGTAGGTGTATTGGCAGATTTAGATGCCCTAGGATACGGGTTGGCGGGCTTCGATGCGGTGGAATACGGATTGACGGGCTTAGCGGCTGAGGATGGATTGACGGGCTTCGGCGCTGTTGGGTATGGGTTGGCGGGTTTTCCAGCGGAGAGGAAGTCAACAGGCTTTGCCGCCGTTGAAGACGAGCTGACAGGCTTCGTGGCTGAAGAAGGGTAGATGGGCTTTGACGTTGTCCCTGGGTATGGATTGGCAGGTCTCGCGACAGAGGAGGGGTTGGTTGGCTTTGCCATCGAAGGGTACGAATTGGAAGGCTTTCCGGCGGAGAAGAAATCAACAGGCTTTGCCGCCGTTGAAGATGAGTTGGCCGGCTTCACATCTGCAGGTTTCGGCCCAACGGGCTTGCCCAATCCAGCCTGCGCCGTAAGCGGCTTTGGCGAGGTGAAGTTGGGCGTGGAAGGCTTCGGTATGGGGGCCTTCGTGTTTGTGGCAGCGGAGATCTTGGATGTCGCCGCCCCTGCCACCGATGCGGCCTTTCCAGCCGCTGCTCCTACCACTGACGAGGCTTTTCCAGCCGTGGACGGCAATGCTTTAGTCTGAGACGTTGTTCTCGAATTTAGAGGCTTCTTTGCGTCTGCAGTCGGTGCCTTTAGGGCCTTGGAACCTGATTGAAGTGGAACGCTTGGAGCAGTGGCGGCGATTGCTCCATTGCCAT
>NAJN01001570.1:0-10362 GCA_005059845.1 Cryomyces minteri
GACTGGCTATGAGGCTGCTGCATGTTATGCTGCTGCTGAGATGAGGCGGTGGGCTGCTGTTGACCTGCCGCCGTGGGGTTCGGAGTGACGTGTCCACTGTACTGAGCGTCGCCGTAGCGAGGCTGAGACTGCGGGGAAGAGTTAGAATCAGGACTTGTAGATGATAGACTCGAAGATTTGATAGATGGCAACAAGACATGAAACGACCCCTCGTGAGAGTCCGTCGGCTGCTTCTTGATCTCAAGGCCACCCTTAGGCTGTACAGGTAGCTGCAGGTTCTTCATCGCCCTGTCATACGGAGAACGACGAGAACCAAAACCGAAAGCACCAACCTGTTGAGGCGTAGGAGCCTGTCCGGGGTAAGCAGGTTCATTGGGAGGCGCCGAGAACCCTCCTGTGGGTCTTTGAGAAGGGTTGTTGGGATCTTGTGCCATGGGAGCGTTTTGTTGGCCGTAAGAGCCGCCAGCACCGCCGTAGTAGTTTTGGTAGGCGTTTCGCTGCTGGTCTGAGGTATAGTAAGAGGAGTAGTCAGTCGGAGCTGATGAGAAGCCGCCGAGGTGGGAAGGGCCGGGATGTTGCTGCTGGCCCGGCGTCTGCGAGTGAGTCGCATAGCTGTCGTACTGGCTTGGTTGGGCGGTCTGGTGACTGAAGGGGTCGTACGGCTTCTGGGCTGGAGCTGATGCTTCCGACTGCATGCCTGACGGTCCATAGCGGCCATACAGGTCGTACTGCTGCCCTCCTTGCGAGCCTTGCTGAGATACTGGCTGAGATCCTAGCGGGTTGTGAGAGGAGTCTCCCTGAGCAGCCATGGAATGCTGGTGCTGCGGAGCTGATGGCAGACCCGGTGCTTGTTTCGGAGTGGGAACAGCATCTTGGGCTGGAGCTTCCGTGGACAGCGATGACTGACGAGGAGCAGGTGGCAAAGACGCCCGGGGTTGGGAGGGAGGTGAGTATTGCGGAGGCTGTGTGCGCGTTTCCGGTTCTTCTCTCTCCTCGTCCACGTCTAGACCATCTGAGTCACCGTTCAGACCCATACTGCCAAACTGAACGGCAGCTCTATCGACAGCATGGTTCCCGGGCATGACGACCGCTTCTTGCTGTTCCAGCACTCTGCGCTGAAAGCTGGCGCTGCGGCCTGGCATCCCTGTCGCCTTGTACGCACTCGTCGCGAATCCTCCCATGGGCGGACGTGAGATTGGAGGCTGCTGCGAAGCCGTCAAGGGGGTCGCGCTACCGGCCAAGCTCCGAGGATCCAGAGAGCTCGCTACAGTACTGGCAACAGTCTCTGTTGCAACCGGCGTGGAGATGTCCGGCAGGTGTTCGACGTTGTCCTCAGTCAACTCGTCTTTGGAGGGCGTAATCTGGAGATCTAAGTCTTCCAAAGAAGCCTCTGGGGTTTCGAGCAGCGTAGTTTCTGTGTCAGCGGTCGGGAGTTCTTGTGCGAGGGGCTCCTTAGTGATTGGCGACGGAGGCAGAGCTTCAGGCTCAACTGTCTCTTCGTGGACAGCGTCGGGGATGATCGGCTCCGCTGGTGGTAATCCAATCTCGGCCAGTGGAGGAGCTAAAGCTGCTGGTTTCTGGGGAACGGGGGCAAGTTTTGGTTTCGCCAAAAGACTGGCCCAGCTCTTCTGTGCACCACCTTCGGGAATCAAGCTGCTCCTTGCACCCTCTGATGCCGCGGGCGTGATTTCAGACGCCACAACGCTGCCCCATCCACCCAGTGGTTCGGCAGACTTGTCTGTCGTAGTCGCTGTTGCAGCCTGTTCCCAAGCGTTACTTCCTGCCGAGGCTTCAGCCGTTCCGGTAGTATCCCACGCAGAAGATTCGGTGGTGGGTACAGAAGAAGCGGTGGTATCCTTCTCGAAGCCATTTGTCGAGGTCAATCCACCTCGCCCACCACGGAAGCCACCTCGACCGCGATCGGCGCCGCGGCCGCGACCTCCACGTGTACCCTCAAAGCCGCCTCTTCCACGTCCGCCGCGAGCTGGGATCATGGGCTGGTCTGTGATAGCAGATGATGCGTCTTTGGCCTTCGGCCGGGATCTGTCTTTGCCTGCCTTCTTGACATCTGAGAACTGAGAGACTTTGCCTGTGACAGAAATTGAATCAGTACTTGATCGGGAATATGTATAGCTTTTGACGTGTGCAGCCAATGGTACTCGGCGCGACAGCTTTGCACGAGGGGAGAGGGTTAGCAGTACCTTCCGTGATTCTTTCAATGGTGCCTTGTAGGTCTCCATCAGTCTCCTGCAAAGCAAACACAAGATCCACGTCGGTCCAGTCAGGGAAGAGCTCCTTGAGCATGCTCAGCTGCGAAGAATACTGTTTCTTCATATCGCCTAGCTCGCCCTGGTCTTCTGGTGCATCGAATGAAGCTGCGTCTCTCGTGCCGCCGTTGGCCTGTCTACTTCCACGGCGAGGTCCACCTCGGCCGAATCCAGCTCGACCACCGCGAGCTGAACCTCTGCCGCGCGGCGCCGCTGGTCGGGAATCTACCACTTCAGACATTGTAGTCTGTGTCGAGTGTGAGAGTGGTGTGAGAGGAGAGGCCGCTCGAAGTCAGGAGCTGTTTCGTGGGGAGCACTTGTTGCGAGGTAGTGTGACGCGAGAGCGAGAAAGATGGTGACGGCTCAATGGGGTGCCAGGGTTCACTTTGCTTGCCCACACGCAGGGGTTGTGACAATTGCAGCGAGACACGACCTCACCGATAATCAAAGGAGAGAGGGCGGCAGCACGGCGTGTTTCATGCAGGAACAGAGCGAGGACCAGGTCAGTGTCGTGGGTGAGGTAGTCTGGTGAGGCAGTGTGCAGAGAGCAAAGCAAGTTGAGGTAAGGTAAGGTAACGTAAGGTAAGGTAACTTATCCTTAGCGTTCTCACGCGCTTGCTTCCCTTGGCGGGCGAGCGAGCAACTTCCAGGCCGGGATCACGTGCGGTCAGTCACGTGCCGGCCTCCACCAACCAAGCCACCCGCCCAGCACCGCAATCCACTTTCCCATCACCTCATCGGCATCATGCCCGCTCTCAAGTTCGTCCGCTCGGTACGTTACATGCCTCAGAGGTAGCCCGGTGTCCTCGAGCGTTCAGGTTGATCCGCAAAACGAACACTTACCGGAAGCTAGGTCTGGGAATCGTTCAGGGCCAACTCTGGATTGGAGCCGCGGTAACAGGCAGCTACCTACCAGTGGCACGGCGCGATCACATTGCTGACGGAAGACCAGACTCCTCGATGGCGTAAGTCTTAGTTCTGTGTTATTTGCCAGGTCTGCCTACGCTTCAGCGCGTCGTGAAGCCGAGAGAGAAGTCTATGCATGGAAGCCGCACCTAAAGCCGTTCGTTGTAGCTTCGAGTGACAGCCGCACGCCCAGGAACGGTCAATTTCGAGCTCGAGATCCAGAAAGAGCACACCGTGGGCGCTCTCCACCCTCTCCCCACCGTGGATCCCCGAACTAAGTCAGAGACTGCAGAACAGACTCAACATCCTCCATGGCGGCACGATTGCGAGCATGGGTATGCCATCGCCTGACCCCATTCTGAACAGTAAACGTCGACTAACCCGGGTTTGTGGCTGCAAGTTGATCTGGGAGGATCTCTTGCAGTTGCCTCAAGGGGCTTGTTCGCCACAGGCGTCTCTACAGATTTGAACGGTTCGTGGTCACGCTCCTTGTGTAGACAATTAGCGCCTACTCTGACAATACTGGTCCAGTGACCTATCTGAACTCTGGCGGCAGGATAGGAGATACGATCCGCGCTGTATGCAACTTCGGCGCCTTTAGACTGAACATGAATAGTGACTTTGCTGTGAACTTAGGAAGTGACTTGCGATAAGTGTACGCATGCGCGACTCGACCTTTCCGCAGCTGTGATTCAGGCTTCTTTCCTGTCTTTCATGTACCTGCTTTCCGCGACTCCACTGACCCCCGATGGCATCTCGATAGTCGGCAAGACGCTAGCCTACACCTCCATACGATTTCACAATGCCAAGAATGAACTGGTAGCAAGAGGAAGTCACACAAAGTACGACCCTCCCCTTGAGCTCTCGAAACCAATGAGACACCTGCCAATGAGACACCTGAAGTAGCTGACAGAAGAGTCGCAGATATGTGACACTAGCGTGGAGAGATCCGAACAACGTCGTCGAGGAATTGAGCCCAAGACCAGGGAAAAGTGGTGTCGCATAAAACTAGCATAGCAAGGCTGATCCCTTAGAAGCTGCTATGAGCAGGTAGCCTGGCGTGCAGCCCTTAAGGATGCGAAGGTGTCTTGAGTATCCAACAATGCCTGAGAACTCCATAATGAGGCTTCTCAGCGGTTCATCCCGCACACGGCCAGACATAGATGATAAATCAGGTTCCATACTGGCAATTGCCAGGCATTGCGCCAGCGGTGCGCACCAGACTCTCAAGAACCTGTTCTGTGCAGGTCTGGAACCACCTCTGGAAAGGAACTTGGGCTGGATAGTGACTTCTCGTGAGACAATCGGTATCGGGCGCTTGTCTAAAGCTACTCCATCTCCTCCGGTCCTTCTCCCGCAATCGGCTCACCACCTTGCATCTCATCGTCACTACCCAGTTCAGCATCTGCCATGTCTTCGTCCTCATCCAACCGTTCCTCAGGCGCCGGTGGTAGCACTCCGCCTCCAGCCTTCAATGCCTCTACCTTCGCCTTCGTCATCTCAAAGACATACTGCCCAAGGTGTTCCACACCATCCATTTCAGTCTCCGGGACATCATCCTCTACTTTTCTGTCGGTAGGGTGAATTTCTCCAGTCGTCAACATCAACTTCGCTGGTCGCTGCAACAGTAACTCGAATGCGTCTCGTAGCTCGTAGGAGGGTTCGAAAACTTCACGCCGGCCAAGCACATAGAGTCCAAGACGGGCACGAGAAAGGGCGACGGTGAGGCGGCGAATGTCGCGCAAATAGCCGGGACGTGTTGTACGGGTGAGAGAAAGTATAATGTCTGTTCGATCCATGTCAGGGTTTCTTCCTTGCAGCTTTGGTGTAGAGCAAGCGGAATATACTGACAGTCATTCTGCTCCCCTTGATACCTGTCTACGGTACTTACCTTCCCCGGCATGCCGAACAAGCGATTCCCTCTACACCTATGCCCTAGGACATCCATGACCAACGCCCGCTGTCCCGCATACGTGCACAAGATACTGATCTTCTCTGCGGAGTAACCGAGCAGCCGCATGTACATGTATATCGCGACCGCGTATTCCGCTTCGCCCAGGTTCTGGATGAAGTGCGGGGTGGGTTCCATCTCACCATGGCCCTTGTAATCAGGCACATCAATGAATTGGTAGTCGTAGCGAAATCCTGCGTTGGCGCTCAGGAATTCACGCGAGGTTGAAACGAGAGGGAGATCGCCAAGTGAAGGATAGCGCCACTTGTACAACGCTGCGAGACTGGGGCGGGCACGACCTTGTCGGTCTAGCAGAACAGTAGGCACGCCAAGTCGCACGAGGCGTAGAAAAAGACTCTGTTCAAGGTTGGCATACTGCCTGAATGCCAAGTTCTGGATGATGGGCGAGTTCTGTAGGTGGTCGCCACATAACACCACTCTCTGCAAGGGTAGCTCTCCATCTTTATCGGGATTCTGAAGGGCAAGAGGGACGAAGCTTTCAATCTCAGTGATTTGCGCAGCTTCCTCCATAACGACGTTGTCATAGTGGAAGCCTAGGTTGGCGATCTCTTGTCTACGCATTCCAGCATGCGTGGATGTCATGGCTATGATCCGGGCTTCTTTGATCAAGAGGTAGTTGGCTTTGTCGCGGCCACTACGTAGAATCTCAAAGGGCCGGATATCCTCAAGTTCGGAGAAAAGCTTTTCTATGTGGCGGTAGCAGCCCAGTGCTGTTTCTACAATTTCGTCTCTGGGAGCGTCTGGCGAGAACAATGGCTGAGGTGCAGTCGCGAAGTACTGGTGGAACGGAAAAATCTCGATTGCTTCTTCTGCTGTGCACTCATTCGACTGGACCCTGTCAATGTACTTCTTCCACGCAGGTTCAATGTACACCAGGTTGAAGTAGTCTGCAGTCTCACAAGAGCTGCCGTGATCACCAGGCGCATTGATGCTCGCAGCTAACCGAGTCACTTCCGCCATATAGCGCGCGCCAATCTCCAAGAACGATTCCACTCGACCGTGCTTGCTGTAACTAGATTCAGTCTCGAGTTCTTCCTCACCGTGACCTAACCGTAAGAGATGACGTTCATCGATGTCGAGAGCGGTGATCTTCTGGAACAGCTGATTGAGCGCCTGGTTGCTGTGTGCAACGAGCAATGTCCGCTGGGTAGGAAAGTTGTGGTAGATGTTGTTGATGATCTGAGTTGCAACGTCGGTCTTACCGGTGCCCGGGGGGCCTAGTATTACTGTGAGACCAGGCTGAGTGCCAGAATTAATCGCTTCGATCTGCGCTGGGGTGAAGCGGACGGTGTTCGATTTTGGAACATCGGCTGGATAAGGCCCAGTGTTCAAGGGTTTATATGTCGAGACCTTCACGTGATCCACCGACGCCTGCTGCGATATCTCTGTCTGGTCTCGCCGCCGCTTCTTCGAACCCCGTGTTGTAGCTGGTTGAGCCTCCTCAGTGCTGGTTTCGAGGACGTAGGGAGGGCCATAGCTGGAGTTGATGGCTTCGTTAGGCTCCACGGTCCTTCCCGGTAGACTTTCTATCAAATGTTGCCAGTCCAAGAAAGTATCTCGGAAGTCGATCGATTTCAATTGGTTTGTCAGACGTTTGTAAGACGCGCCAGCAGGATCACCAATGCCCAGAAAAACGTCCCGGAACCACCCAGGGGCGGAGATCCTGGACAGAGTCAATTGCTTGATTGAGTCCAGGATTGGTTTGAAGTTGTTCTCCCTTCCTTTTCGACGAACAATGACATTGATTGCCTCGTAAGTGTCCGGCTTGCCTTTGTCGGCCCGCTCTTTGTCCTCCTTATACGCAACTGTGTCCAGTTTCACTATCAGTCTCCGCTGTCGTGGTCGATGTGTAAGCTTATCTCCATGGTCCAGCGGCATCTCCCGCAAGGAGCGGCCGTTTTCATCCATCATCTTGATGACTTCGGCGCTACGCAGATGCTTCAGACCTTGCCTGTTGGCAACATCTTGAACAGAAATTCCATTGCCAACATCCTTGTTCTCATCAACCGCCTGCACGGAGAGCAGGAACACTATGTCACCCGGTCGAAGAGACTCCCACTCCCTACGGATACCTGGACTCAGCCTGCTAACGTCGAGGATGACTTCTGCTCGGACTTCGGCAGGGCTCAACTCGGCGACTCGTGGAGGTAAGACTTCCACAATGGCGGGCTTCGTTATTGGAAGAGCCATCTTTGAGAAGCCTTCGAACTTAGTGACACTTCCTGCAGACCGTGGCTGTAAGCGCTTGATTGTGTCTTCCATGTCTTTACGAATCTCGTAGAACGATTCGCACCGACTTAGAATAAAGGACCTCCAGAGGAAATCTCCCATGGTAAGGTACATAAGATTGAGTTTTGGTATGGCCAACGGCCTGGACCCATTGTATGTTTCGTTCCGAAGGAAAGTCGTTTCATACAAGGTAGACTCAGTAGGTAATATACTCAAATCTCTCAGGGTTTCCTGGTAGGTTGGCTTTCTTTCGTGGGCGCTGAGGAGAAGCTCCACGAAGAAAGAGCGGGTTTGAGCAACGAACGACGAAGTTGGATACTCCGTCCTGAAACCAAGCACCGTACACAACTCGACCAACTCGGGAACTGTCAGAGATTCTAGGTGACCTCCAAGTTCAGCTCTTTGCTCTAAAGATCCAAGATTTGACAGCACTAGTAAAGCGAGCTTGTCCCTAAAGTGCTTCAAGGCCACACGCTGCAATCTTGCTAGAGCGGTGCAGTGTTCCTGATGATACTGTGCAGGTGAGAGCTGCTGACCGGTCTGGTCGTCTATCGGGAAATAGACGTAGTGCCGGAGGAGGTTGTAAAGTTCCCGAAAGAGTCCGTTCTCTTCATCGTTGAAAGCTAGAGACAGCCTCATAGCAGGGAGAAGATTGAGGTCTCGTATCAGAGAGTTGACATAGCGTCTTGTCGGCGGTTGGCTCTGCAAATCCGTGAGAAACTCCACGAAGCGTTCACAGTAACGTATATTGTCTTCTGCTGCTGAAGTCGTAGTGTCATATATGCGATCCAGGAAATCGATCGAGAGTGTGAACAGCCACGAGCGCTCAAACCGTAGCCTCCCCTTCGTTGATTCATCTGCCGCTTCGAACCGCTTGACGGCGCCCCTCCATGCCTTCTTCAACATGCTGTTCTTCTCGAGCTTCGCCTCTCTCGCGGCCTCACTGTGCAGGTTGTCCCATATCCCTATAGACACCAGCGGCGCGCACTCTCTCCGTACCAGACCACTGTCCATCGATTGGAACGCGCCGATGATGAAAGAGACAAGATGCATCCGGATGGCTGACGAGAAGGTATAGTCAATACTCATAGAGAGTATGCGACGAAAGAATGAGGAGAATTCGGCCGGCCTGCTCGAAAGGTGTTCCCAGGCTGGTAGACCCTCCCTCTTCTTCACAATGACCATCAGCGCTAGCAGCAGGACGTGGTAGTTCGAAGACTCCTCTGTGTATCCCGGCCACAGATATCTCTCGACAAGCTGCAGCTGTTCTAGTAACAGAAGCGATCTGAACGCAAAGCCTTCTTTCTCTAAGTGGTCCCACAGCTCTTGCTTGACGATATTGGGCTTTACTTTAGGAGGTGTTACTGAAGTCAGCCAGTGCTTCCGCGCGATCTGCGCATAATGCGAGTCGCCTTTGAGATCCGCGACTGTTGGTCGACCGAGGATCGCGGCGTCTTCGCTAGGTGCCATGGTCGCGGATGCCATGAAGGCGTGTCTAGGATGTGTAGCGCAGTGTATGTAGCTTCATCTAGGGCGTTGCGGACGGAATACTGTGGTCGTGCTAGAAGAACATCTGCAACAGGTTGTTCCACATTCGAGAAAGCTGTTGTGTCGACGCCAAATGTTGTGCCCTGATCGATCGCCCTGCAACTTTTGATGGTTCTATAGCTAACATCCAACGCCAAGCCAGGCGATCGAGCTTCAACCTCCTCCGACCATCACCGTCACACCCACCATTGCTCTCACGGCCGCACTTCCCCCTTCAACGCCAGCTCACAATGGAGAAACAGGAAAGGAAGCCCTGGGTGCCTGCCAAGAAGTTGGACACCGATTATCCCGTACGCTACCACCACATTTCTTCTACCATCCTTCACCGGCTAACTCTGTCCAGCTCATCGACAGTGACCCGTGAGCCCATCCAAACCCTACTCTCCCTCGCATGTTCTTTCGGACAATTGACACCCAGGGCACAGGCACTTCAAGCGGGTCTGCGGCTATGCCCGCCCCTCCGACTACCTTGCCGGTACGGCATTCGCAGCCGCTGGACCAGCTCTGATGCTCTTCTGGGAGCAAATCTCCCCTTCTCACGTCGGCCGCGGCGGCTTTGCACCCATCATGAGACTCACAGGCGTTATTAGCGCTGGTGCAGGATTCTTCCTGTTCTATCAGCGGTCGTCGAGTACGTCGCTCAATATACTATCACCCGGGTTCCCAATGCTGAAAGGAGGATACAGTGCGCTTCTACGGCGTGACGGAGAATCGTCGCGAGATTGACATGGATATGAAGGAGATGGTTGCCAAGGTCAAGAAGGGTCAGCCCCTCTACGGCGAGAGCGAGTTGAGCGATTACATGCAGGGCGTGGCGAGTAGGAACTCGAGATACGCAGGGCTATTCTTGCACCTCATGCCATGGTTCAATTTGGTGAACCACAAGCAGGTAAGCCATGTCTGCGTGTGCCAAGGAGAGCAATGGCAGTCGTGCAACTGCTCGACGTTGATCTGGAGTATAACCCGGGTGTCTCGTAGCACGGTGTGGACACTGCCAAGTACTACCAGCAGGCCGAGAGGGAGCTGGAAGCTGAGCGTGAGGGTTGGTCGTAGGCTTAGTCACGGAGGAATGCAGTTCCACGGGTCTGGCGCAGGATGTGTTTCAGGTGTCCGTGGCAGCAAGAAGAGCAAGGTCTGTAGGTGTCCACTGTGTATACGCAATAGCCCCTGTCATGCCTGTCCGCGAGATACAAAGGGAGAGCAAGCTCTACAGGGACTCGAGTGATCTCCGTCTCGCGCTTCGAATGTGCTGCCCCCCAAGTCTCCTCGTCAGGCAGACAAGGTACCTTGACCTTCCGCACCCGGCATCGACGGCAAGTGCCCAAGCGTCGCGGAAGTGAGTCCACTGGCGCAATACCGCCTTATCCTGCAGGCGGTACTCGGCTTGCGGAGTCCCTGCATGTGGTGAGACGAGAGGACAAGGTGGCCGTGGAGTGCATC
>NAJN01001571.1:0-10361 GCA_005059845.1 Cryomyces minteri
TGATTTGGCGGCGGAGGGTTGTACGGATGATGGTGAGGTGGCAGTGCCTCGTTTCGTACCAGCAGGGGGTTTGAGAGTGGTCGAGGTTGCAGGGTTTGCATTGTCTCTAGAGGCGCGAGCACGCGCAACCGCTTCTTTCGCCTTCAGTATCTTGGCTGAGCTACCCAGTGCTTCTGCATTCACGCTTGCGTTGCGCTCTGCTTCCTGCTCCGGCGTCAAAGTGCTCACACCATCTTTCAGGTATTTAAACGAGCTGAGATCGCGTGCGCCGATGTTTTGCGGGTCCTGAAGGGTGATGATGTCTGCTCGACTAAATTCTTCATCGCTCACTAAGTCTTGCCAGTTCTTCGCCTTGATGTTCAGTCGCTCTACCGTATCCCAGGCGAAGACGTTCGCAGTTGTGCCATGCCGTATCGCAACAATGTGGGTGTTGTCTGTGAAGACTTTGTAGGTGACGGGATCGACATACTCATCGTCGTCATTCTTTGCAAACGTAAGCTTTATTAGCTCGCTGGACTTGAGAGGCGCGCCATCTATCGGATTGGTGCCATGCTTCTTCAGCCATGGAAGGATATTGGTGAGATCGAAGATGGTGCCGGCGGAGGTGCACACAGGATGAGCGAAGGGCTGAAGGGAGACAGCGCAGAAGTTGAAAGGGAGGCGCTTAAAAGAGGCGCCGTCAACCTTCTCCTTGCCAGCATTGGAGCCAGCGCTGGCGGAGTAGGCATCATTGGAGGACCATTCGCTGTGAGTGATCTAGGGGAACCATCAGCTTAGTGAAGAGTTCTGAGTCAAACACGATGTGAACGTACGTACAGCTTGTCAGTGCCCTTTCCCATATTGGCGTGTAGAACAGGTTCTAAGGTGTTGTCGCTGAAGTTAACATCGCATCTAAGATCGCCAACTAATAGAGCGAATGCAAGTTTGAACCTGGAGATCGGCCTCGGCGAAATGATGAACCGAGCGTTGCGTTCGTGGACACCTTCGGGCTACGCCGTGGTTAGGAGCAGGTGGAACATTTGCACGCGAACAAGTATCTCTAGTTCGTGTTACATGTAAACAACGTGGGAGGCTTCAGTCATGTCCATAAACAATCTATGCTCCCTTCACTTCCTCGCCTTCTTCAGTCTCTTCTCAGCCCGAACATCCTTCTTGAGCCTCGAATCAACCATCTTATATTTACCCTTCGTGCCCCGGGGCCTACCGCTCAGTCCCCTGTTTCCGCCCCTTGCCACAACTACTGTGACCTTCTGCTTCTGGTTCTTTCCCTTAGTACTCCTCGCTTTCCCAACCATCTTACCAATTGTCGACGCTTTCTCCTTCTCTGTCATACCCTCCTCCTCGAGCAGAAGCGCCGACTTCTTCCGCAGCTTCTCCAGCCGCTGCGCCGCTTTGAACTTTTTGCGGTCCTTGGCTTCGCGCACCTTCTTGATTGGCCGTGCATTGAGAGCGCGCAGTTTCTCTTTGATGGCTGCGGCCCCGGCAGCGGTGATGGGGCGATGTGGTTTTGAATGCTGACCCTCATCGTCGAGAAACCACTCAGGAAGGCCATCGATGTCTCGAAGGGAGTACTTGTTGAAGCCGTCGTCAAGTAGATCGTGTCTTGATTTCTGGCCGGTCGCAATGGCGTGCGCGAGGGTCATGGCTTCGGCGGTTATGATGTCGATGTCTGGCCGGCCGTTCTTCATGGGAATATCTTGCTCTTGTTGCTCCCATTCACTTTCATCCCGTTTTACGGTCTCGAAACCGGCGTCCGAATCAGAATCAGAACCGGCACCTTCTGTGTCGGTTTTTGCCTTTGGCATAGTTGTTCTCTCCGGCATTTTGATAGACCCCTGGCTGCGTGCGTCCTTAGCTCGCTTCGAGACTGATATCTTCAGGTCTTCACTCGAGCCCTCCATGTCGCTGACTCCGCTATCTTTCTCTATATCTCCATCTAGGCCATCGATCCCTCTGAATATGTCTTGATCGAAGAACATTGCCGCTTTCCTTGTCAGACCACCATTCGGTTGCACTTCATTATCCAAATCTGTGATGAGTGACTTATTGGGTGCGTCCTCATCGTCGGACGAAAAGTCGCTATCATCGTCTTCAGCCACTTCAGCCTCGGAGCTTTCCTCCTTCTCGGAGAAGCCTTCCCAGTCACCGTCGGCGTGCTCTTTCCGCGCTTTCTTGGCACGATATTTGGCATCTGATTCGGACTTTCGTTCCTGATATGACTCGTAAAGCGAATCCAGCTCCCTGTCTAACCGGTCTGCTTCTGGGTCGCTGTCCTCATCATCGTCGTCGGAGTTGTCTGGTTCCTCTTCCTCAACGACGGTGTGCATCTTGCCTTTCGCCACCTTCCCAAGACCACCAGCCCTGTCGACGGTCTTCAGCTGGAACATCGAATCGTGCCCATTCGGACCCTCCTGTTCCATACCAATCTCCATCGGGGTTGTCATATGCATCTGCATGCGTACAATCTCTTTCGTCTTACGCTCGTTGTCCCTTCTCCGTTCCTTCTTCTTCTTGGAACTGTCCTGGTCTTTCAACCTCTGCAGTTCCTCTTGCATCTGCATCTCTTCATCCATCGGCTCAACCTGAACCGACTCTTCCCCTTCTGCAGCCGCTGCTTCTGCCTCTGCAGCAGCCTTTTTTGCTTTCGCCGAAAAGCCGAACTTGTCTCTGACCTTCAGCCGCCATCCCAACAATCTCTTGAATTCTTTCCTCCCAAGTACCCTAAGATCGGCGCAACAGTCTCTGATCTCTTGGGTCGTCTCTGGTAGCTTGTCAAGTGTAGCGAGTGCGATGTCTCCATTCTTGGCCCCTTCGAAGCTCAACTTATTCAAAGTCCCTAGCATCGCGATTGGGTCTGTGGTCTGGATGAACTCGCTGACAGGCGCTTCCTTGTATTGAGTGTAGTTCCCTTCCTCGTAACCATCACGCTTCCTCTTCTTTATCTCTGGGTTGAACACTTTCGCCTCGTTGTTGGGGGTCGGGTCTGAGACCTCAGCAAAGACGTGGCGTGAATCCAAGAATTTAGGATCGAGGTGTTTGGGCGCTTTGTAGCCACGGCAGACTACGAAGATTTCGGCGGATACATTTCGCGAGGAGGGCGGTTTCGTTGCTTCCACGTGTGTAAACAACTGCTTGAAGACCCATAGCAGGTCGTTGTAGTTCCTGCTCCTGAAAACCTTCGTCACGAACGTACCGCCCTCTACCAAGAAGTCCGTGGCTAGGCGCATGGATTCCAGAACCAACTCTGCCTGAGAAAATGCATCTTGTACCCATGCAGTCCCGACATTGGGTGCTCCATCGTGCAGGACCACATCTGCCTTCCAGCTCTTCAGATGCTGTCGGATCGTTGCCCGGCATTTGTCGGTTGTGATATCGCTCTGGAAGGCGATGGTCCTTGGAATAGGTTTGATAGGAGCTAAATCAACTCCGATAATCAAGCTGTTCGGAGGCATGACCTCCGCAGCGACTTGACACCATGACTGCAAATCCGATCAGCGCGCTGCAGACAGTCACTTTTCGCTGGTGGCAACATACTCCTGGCGCGGCACACAAATCTATGAGCACCTTGCTTTTCTCTAAGAAGTTGTACTTCTTATTCAGCTGGATCAACTTGAACGCTGCTCTGGCTCTGTAGCCCTTCTCTTTGGCTAGCCGATACCACTTGTCGAGTCTCCCCTTTGCCGTCTTCTTTTGAATCGCCATTGTTGCGGAGTATTTCTTAGATCTTTCGAAGACTTCTGTCGCAAACTTCCACTTTCAACTTCCCATCCGGACTCTGAAGATGTTCCACCTCCGTTCACGGAGAAAACCGTGCAGACTCCGCGTGCTGACTAAGTCTCCGTGGTATCTTGTCTCCTTGAGGCAATCTTCAAGGCCAACTTCACGATATTGAAGTCTCGGATCTCTACACCAGCGCCGGCTTGTTGCAAATCTAAGATGCCAGGCAGACATGTTAATAGCAGTGCGGTCAGTTCTGGTCTGCACTGCAAGCGTTGCCAAGTCGCAGAAACCACTGTGACAGTGCGATCAGAGCCATTATGCGGGTATGATACGCGGTAGCTTCATGACCGTGATGTATCGTTGATACTGATGCTTATTCAGAGACTGTTTCATCAAATATGTGCAGACCAAGGTTGTCAAGCGCATGGAGACCTTCCGGGTTCGACATTCTTCTGTGGGAAAGGAGCGGAAGTTACTTTTACCTGTTTCATTCGGCGTATCCTCAGTCACTTTATTGCATATATTAAGCTACCACCTTCAGAACCAGAAAGAGCGTACGGGCCGTACAGGCTACAATCTGCATGTGTTATTTGTTGATGCGTCAACTGCGGAGGAGGACAGTCCGGCCACAGAAAGATTGAAACAGCTTGAACAACGTTACCCGCAAAACACGTACTCGATGATTTCAATCGCGGATATATTTGGTGACAGGAACGCTCTGGACACGTCAGGGGACAACCTGGAACCTCACCACCAGGTCGAAGGTGGAATCTCGAAATCCAACGAAGCAAAACTCGAGGGTTTCCTAACATCTACATCATCGGCTACATCCCGCGCAGACGTTATGAACATCTTACGAATGCGACTCACTGTCCGGTTTGCGGAAGACAACGGGTGCGAAGGTATCTTGTGGGGAGATTGCACCACCCGACTTGCAGAGAAGACGCTTGCCGAGACAGCTAAAGGACGCGGTTTCACGTTGCCTTGGCAGACTGCAGACGATAACTCGCCTTACAGCGTCAGCTTCAACTATCCTATGCGGGACCTGCTCAAGAAAGAGCTGGTCGCGCACGCGGACACTGTGTCGCCTCCGCTAACGTCCCTCGTTAGCAACCAGGCGCTCCAAGTTTCTGCAAGTACGAAGAATACCACTATTGATGAGCTCATGCGGCAGTACTTCGAATCCGTGGAAGAGAACTACCCAAGTATTGTAGCAAACGTTGTGCGCACAACGAGCAAGCTTAGAGCTCCAGTCCTGCAAGATACAGATCGCCTATGCGGGCTTTGTAGAATGCCGGTAGCTGAAGGAGCATTTGGTATCCATGGATGGGGTGGCGACCAAGAGGCCATGACTTTGAGTACAGATGCAGGCTCAAGCCAAAACTCAGAGGGCAAACTCTGCTATGGATGCGCAAGATCCCTGCCAAACTCGCCAGCATTGCGGATGTCTTGAGGCTTGACTGGTTTCGGCATCGACTCTAAGAATGTCAAGCCAGGCCATTGGTCGTACTCTGCGCCAGTGTGTGTAGTTCATGGTGTACGACCTTTTCATCCGCACAAAACATTACCGGTTCAATAATTTGTTATTGTTTCATCGTAAATTGATCCAAGTACCATGGACCATGCAAGTAACCGCGCATGCGTGTCTCAACGCTGAACAATTTCAGCTCGGCAACTACATGCGCTTTGGACGACCTTTAAGCGCTCGGGATCTCGTCACACCCCTGCATCCACCCTCCGCATCAGAGTACTAAAATAGCTCTTTATACATTTCACATCAATCATGGGTCTACTTCTGCTTTACAAATGCTGTCGCGCAGAGTATAGATAGCGTCGTACAGACGCGATCCTTCGATGTCTTTCGTTGTCCTGTTGCTCAAACATGTTCGTGTCTGTTGTGCTTACGTCGCTTGTGATCGCTCAAAGGTCGGACGCGGTCCCGTTCGTACGATCAGGCCTTGCACTCCGGTCGAATGCGAATACTACAGCAGGTGCGTCCGATTCAGCATGGGTGCAGACACCGAATGTGCGTGGCACTTACGACCTTCTGCTGTCGTGCTTAACAACATTGTCTTTATGCGCCTGGACAGCATATCATCCCAACATTAATCCACGTCACTCACGTGTTCGGTCTTTCCTGCGTCGACTGTGGTGGATGACGGTTGCCATCTTCGTTCCCGAAATAATTCTCTTCTGTGCTTGGGAACAGTGGTGGATTGCGAAACACCTGAAAGAGGAGATTAACAGGCTGGCACAACTTCCGGCCAGCAAGATTGTTGCTGTCTGTTCCACACGTCCAGGATACTTTCAAAATTGTGTTGACGATCTGTTGTAGGACGAGGAACCTCACCAATGCTCTGTCTGCCAGCGGCCTACCCGGACATGTCCACCTCCAGAAGCACTAGGTGAGACTGCAGAGGTGGAGTCCGTGGACGCCATCTGCATCAAAAAGGTCGGAGAGGAAGATTCGGGCTGGGACAACTCCCCCAACGGGCGATCAGAGATGGAGAAAGTGTATGGTCTCAAGGATTCAACAGCCTCAACGAGCTCCACTTTTGGAGTGCATTCCACTCTTGCAAAAACGTTCCACCCATGGACAATGGAGCAAGCTTTCTTTTTGCAGTCAGCGGAGGGCTTGTTGTAGACGCAAGTTCCTTCTGGCATCAGCCACAGCTTACTTTCACGCCAATCGGGGTCCTTGAGCTTGCTAAGGCAGGTATACTGCCCGACATCGCGACGACAACGGTGGAAGACAAGAGCAAGGCCGATACGATTGCCAAAGCATTTGTCTGTCTACAAGCTGGGTGGTTCTTCACACAGAGTATGGCCCGCTTGTTTCAGCATCTGCCGTTAACACTGCTCGAGGTTCATACTCTGACGCATATCGCATGTGCGTTCTGCATGTACGTTCTCTGGTTAAAGAAACCTTACGATGTCGGCTGCGCAGTCGTGTGTAAGGACGAGGCGGTCGTGGACATGGCGGCCTTTTTCGCCCTCGATGCGAAACGGGTAGGTGATGAGCTTTTGCTATGTCAAGCCTAAAAATCGTGTGTGTGGACATGTGGTTTACATCATGTTCCGTTCTTTCTCCAACACATACGTGTCGGGCATAACACTGACCTTCGACACAGTGGACATCAGACGCCCCAAGGGGAAACTCGAGAGAGTGTTGTCAGCAGAATAATATTGGTATCGAGATGGTCGACAACGCTCATACACAACCCGCTGAGCCTGGATTGTTCATCAAGATCGTACGCTACATGGGCTATGAAGAAGCTGTGAGGATCAAAGAACAAACCGAGATCTACGCGCAACATCCAACAGCCAATGATGAGTTGGAGTTCTCGTCGTTAGAGATGCGTGAGCATCTGACTCGGGCCAATCGGGCCGTTGCCCGCCTGAAAGAAAGAGCTACGCACCTAGAATGGTACTCTAAAGCTCAATCCTACTTCATTGACGGTTGTAACGAGATTTTTGTCCGCACCTCACAAGCCGTTGTCTTTGAAAATACCTACATGGTGCCAGTTCGCAGCAACTTGCTGATCGAGGGCAATCTCTACGTGGGAACGGAGGACGGAAGCCCTCGCAGCCAACTATACGGTACACAATGTCGTGGTCTCATCACACTGAGCGCCTTGTACGGTGGAGCGCACCTCTTGGCTTGGCACAGCCACTTTCCCTCGGTGATCGAAAGGTGGCTCTGGCGGGCTTCCGGTATCTCCATGGCGGCAACACCTCTGTCGTTGGCGCTTGTCGTTCTCTTCATGAATGTTGAAGATCGCATGTGGGCACGCCACATTCAGGGGAAAGTGCGTCTCCGATCGCTCAGGCGCTTGTGCGGTGGCATCGTTCAATGCGGCGCCTTTGCGAACTTCATGCTCTTCGCAACGGTGCTGACTTTGGCGTACCCGTTCAGCAGGGGCTTCGTGCTCGTCGAGGCCTTTGCGAGTCTAAGGAGTCCGCCGGTAGGCACGTATTCAACTACGTCATGGACCGGGTTCATTCCTCATCTTGGGTAACATTGGCTACGCAGTTACACAAATATCTCAATCGGCTTGCCCAATCTATTGTAGTCAGGCTGTGCCAAAATCTTCACCTTTTACCGTGCCTTTTGCTACTGGTTTTATCCCCAGTCTCCCGAGCTTCCGCTCTCGTTGCATGCGTCTATTGTCCCTTGTTGTCACGCTTTGCTTCCACTGGTGCTCCTGTCACCGGTCTCCAAGCGAACGTGAGACGAGAGTCCTTCATTGCTCCCGCTTTCTAGGCGCGTGCTCGTTCACACTTCCTTTCCAGAATTACACTGTCGCATACCAACCCATCATGGGTCGTCCCAACACCGAAGGAGATCTCACTGTTGGGCACTGTGGCTTGCCTGTATGCACGTGAAGAACGCTTGGCTTTTCTCGAAAAGGCATCAACACACCAATCAGCAACATGCTCTGTATTTGGGCAACTCGAACACATGAAACAGAAAGAAGTGAACTTCATTCTACGATTCATTACTAGTCATGCATGCGTCGAAAGTCGGACAGCACGCTTGCTCGTATGCTCTCACCACAAACTACCTTAAAAACGACCTCCATCCTTGCGGCGGTCAGACTCCCGATAGCTATCTTGCTCAGGTCTGGATGGCTGAACAGGGGCCCTCTCGATATCCGGCTGCCGCTCCCTGCGACCGCCACCGCCGAAGAACCCTCCGAACCCCCTGTTCGCACCTACGTTCTCGCCTCTTCGGTCTTCCGGGTACCGCGCCGGATCTGGTCGTCGTACATCGTCCGTGCCGTCCACGAAACGTCTCCTCTCTTGCTCCTCGTCGCTGAAGTCTTCGTAGACCGTCGCCGGCAGCTCGTCCTTCTTTCGTTGTTTGATCTTTCGCTCGGGGTTGTAGATGTCGTCGAGACGCTGTTCGAGGAGCCGCACATTACGCGTGTTGGCTTTGAAGTAGGCGTCGACGAAATCGCCGAGGAACGGGACAAGCCCGATGAAGAAGTCGATAATGATGTTGAGCTTCATTCGCCTATCAATGTCCGATCCGAGACCGCAGGATACCTCGCAGCAGCGGCGATAGAGAAGATACGCGATGACGCCGTCCAATGCATCGCCGGCTCTGTAGTGAGTTAGCAATGAGAGTATGAAGTGAAAGAGGGTCCGAATCGATTTACCCAGGTAAGAGACCCAGAACGCTGCTCCACCCAAAGCGAACGCCGAAGAGGTTGAAGAGGGACATGTCTAGAGCGTAGGATCGCTGGCGCATCTTTGCGAGGATCACAGCGTCGTGTTCGGGTATGTAGTCTGGTACTTGCTTCTTGACCTTCTTCATCTTACCGGTTCGCGGGTTCGTGATGTAGGTGAAGTACGGATCCTGTAACGAGTGTAAGTAGTGAATAGGCTGCATTGGCGAAGTGGAAAACTGACAGTGTCGCCTCCAACGTCTTTACTCTTGTATTTTTCCATCTGCTTCCCCAGCATCTTCTTCGCAGCGTATTTCCCTACTACGGCTGCCATGACTCGTTGGTCTACTCGTTGGTAGAAAGAAAGTGGTCGAAATGCGGAAGGCAGGTAGGTTTCTGAAGGCTCTGGGGCGTCTGCGATGTTGGCTTTATCTACTTTCAGCAGCCGTCTTCGCGTTTCTGGAGTTTTCGGTTGTACTTGTCGAGGAGGTGACGATTGGTGGCCAGCGCTTGTTTCGGGTGAGCTTCTGAAACGCGATTTCGAATACGCGCGCTGCCTACGAATAGTTGGCGGTAGCCAAGCTAAAGATAGACACGTGAAGAAGGACGAAGAACCGTCCCGTGCAAATCGCAGGATGTTTACCAGAAGAAGAGCTTTGAGAAATATATGAATTGTCTCAAACACGAATCTGGAAATCTAGAATCTGGAAGCAGCTCCGTCATAGGCTTCAGCCACTCTCCGTGGCTGTGCACACCCTAGCACAGAAGCTTAATTTGACAGAGACACATCCAACGACCACCCATGAAGACACCACCTCTGCATATCGAAGCCTCCGCTATCTTCACTCAACGCTGTTCAGCTTCACGCCTGAATCTAGACGCGTGGCTGTGTGTCTATATTCCATCGATCACCAGCGCTTCTCTCTAGGCCAACTCCGGGCCAGCAAGCCATCGATCGGCTGCACTTCCGCAGCTGCTCCTGATCAAGATAACCCCCGCGCGGCAATGCTGAGGGACACTGGGCAACATGGCAGAGACAAAGATGCAGCTACTTGACTGTGAGTACAACGTAGTTGAATACTCCACGCGGGAAAATCCCAATATCACACCACACCAAGCTGCAACACGGGTTCACCGCTTGTGTGTGACGACTGTAACATACTGCATTGAGTAGCAGCTGACATACCTTCTCACAGGGCTGGATGACTTATGTGTTCGATTTATTATCAATCTCCCTGAGGAGGAGCTCGAATCCATGGAAAGGATATGTTTCCAGATCGAAGAAGCTCAATGGTTCTACGAGGACTTCATTCGCCCTCTCGACCCTTCCTTACCGTCCATGAACCTCCGGAGCTTTTGTCTTAGAATTTTCCAGCATTGCCCATTGTTCTCGAGCTTCGACGAGCAGAGCCATGTGCAAGCATTTTCTGAGTTCCTGGCATACAAGACTCGCGTACCCGTCCGAGGAGC
>NAJN01001572.1:0-10351 GCA_005059845.1 Cryomyces minteri
GTTTGATGAGCCGTATGAATGGGATCCTATCCAACACCGGATTCGCTGTCACGGCCACGTCGTCAATCTAGCCTCTCAGGCCTTCTTGTTTGCAAAGGACGCTGAAGCTGTTGACATTGCTATTACTGAGGCGGAAGCAGATGAGTCAAACGGCACCGGGGCGGATGAGAACCTTGTCAAACGACTAAAGAGGGCAGAGACTACAAGCTGGCGTCAGATAGGTCCTATGGGCATGCTCCACAACATTCAAATCCATATCTACGGATCTTCCTCGCGGACGAATGCGTTTAGAGACCTCGCAGGCAAGCTCCTTCCTAGAGACAATGACACGCGGTGGAACTCATGGTTCACCATGATCGACGAGGCGCTGCGGCCTCCTATGCGGCAAGCGATCACGATCTATCAGAGCCGGTATCCAGAGCTCGCTGCCGACGTTCCAAGTCACGAAGATTGGGAGACGATTGCTGCTACACGGCTCTTTCTACAGCCATTCTGGCGTGTTACCTTAGAGACTGAAGGTAAAGTATCTATCCTGTTGATGGCGGAAATACTGACAGCAACAGGTGACAAAGCAACACTCGATCTGACCTTGAAGTCCATGGATTTCCTTATCAAACACTACGAACGGTCAAAATCCAAGCACGCCGGCAACCCTACCCTGTCAAGCAGCATCATCACCAGCTGGTTCGTATTCGACAAGTATTACAACCTCACCGATGCGACTCCAGCGTATGCAGCAGCTCTTCTTCCTCATCCCTCACGCCGTAAGGCATACCTGACAAGCTACTGGAAGAGAGACTGGCAAGTCGTAGCACTAAAAGCAGTGACAAAGTTGTGGGAAACTCAGTACAAAGATCGTGTTTTCACTTACGCGGCATCTCTATCTACAACCGGCATCGAACCAGATGAGTACGACCTATTCGAGGCTCAGCTACAGAGAGATCTCGAGAGCACCGCCGTCAGAGATGAGCTACAGCGCTTTATCAAGGCAGATCCTATCAAGATTGTCACAACAGCTCTCGACTGGTGGCTCCAACCTGAACGCCGTGAGGCCTTTCCGAATCTATTCCACATGGCCATTGATATCCTCTCAATTCCAGCAATGAGCGCCGAGGCAGAGCGAACATTCAGTGGAGCAAGGCGAACAATCTCATGGGAAAGAGCTCGCCTTGGAGCGGCGAACGTAGAGCGGACTGAGTGCCTAAAGAGCTGGATACGTAACGGATTGAGCAACAGTAGCATCTGGAGGACTCCGACGGATCTGGAGGACGTGGTTGAACGGATGCTACGCTCTAAAGAGACTCCAGAAGACGTGGCGGCAACAGCAGTAGCGGTAGGCACTAGATAGATCAATCAAGGGTCGTTGTTACTTCATCGTTTAAACTACTGAACTATGAACTAAACTACAGATCAGATGAAGCAAACCACGACTAAACTACTGGCTAAAAGATGAACTAAAACGTTATCGACAATCCTGTAGCTTACTATCTAAAGTACCTGGATAGGGGTTGTAGCAGTTGCTCCAGCTACTAGAGGAGACTGAGGGGTATCTTTCTCGGCGCGTTCCGCTGGTAGCTCCGTTACTAACGTGGTCGGAGTGAGTGTCAGGCTAAGGAAGATCTCATTGCGCATCCAGTTTCCAAGGCACTGATCTGCTTCAATGATATCTTCTATAAGGCGGTACCTCTCTTCAGATATAAGCTTCTTAGTGTAACTGAATACCCTCTCGCACTCGGAGGACATGCTAGGTATTGAGAAGAGATCGTAGGCTATCTTAGCAAGTAACGGATAACGAGATTCACCGATCTCACGCAACCAGGTAAGCGGCTGCCAGTACCAGTATTGCTCGGCTGTTTCCTCTTCAAGATATCTGTCAAGTTCTGAGAGTGCTTTCTGCCGCTTTGAAGGGCGTGTTCGCTTGGTACCTGCTGCTGAGAAGAACGCCAGGGCAGTGATCTTCATGGAAGTTATATGTCACGGTTCTAGGGCCGGGTTAGTCTAGTACGTGACTCGGCTTAGGGATACGTTATTCCGAGCGTTGTTTATCCATACGCGTTACTTCATGTATTTACCTCCTCGTCGGTCAATTTAGTAAATACCATGACTACGCGTTCTGAGACCGTTACAGTACGAAACTGGACGATCCGTGCGTTTAAGCAAGAGAAGCTTCGAGTACAATAGGCTATACAGTCGGCGATCTTAAAGATTCATTTCACTGTAGATCTATGGACATTAACCAATAACAAAGCTCTTATAGGTATCATTAGTCACTATATTGCGGAAGAGGGGAAGCTTTAGTAGTCAGTTTTGGCATTACGTGAACTAGAAGGACAGCATATAGAAGAGAACCAACTACAGTTTATTGTAAGGTTTATTAAAGAGTATAGGATTGCGTCTAAAGTTAGGTACTTTATAATGGATAATGCGGAGAGTAATAGGACGATGATGCGAGGCCTTTCTACCTGTTTGTACTATCTTTTTGTTGTTAGTACTTAGAAGTAAATAACAACTAACAATACCCCTAGTGCTTCTTAAGATTCATAGAATCAAATATGACCTACTTTATCACCGGCTTTATTACAACGGGCATATTATCGATCTTACGGCTTAAGCCTTCTTGTTCTTAACAGATTAAGATGCATTAGATTCTACGAACAACCTTAACTCGTTCATACTAACAGAACAAGAAATGGAGAGTTAGAGACGAAAAGAGCTACTTAGTAAGTGTCACGGTTCTAGACCGGTAGACCTAACAGACTAGTCACATGACGCTTACCAAGGCTCACCACCTAACGATCGGGACGGCTTAACGATCGCTCTCTACCAACAACATCAAAACTTTAACACCGCGTAACTCTACCAATATGGGCTCGATCGAGGCTACGCTTAAAGCTATAGAATCTCTGAAGCCTGGAGATAAAATCAACTACGCGCAGATAGCAAAAACGTATGGTGTTAAGCGCGTTACGCTCGCGCGGAGACACTAAGGTGCTTTAACCTCGCGCAATATTAAGGCTGAAAATCGATAGGCTCTCCACCTACACCAAGAACAGGAGCTCCTACGATATATTGAACGCCTTACTAGGTAAGGCTTACCACCTACAAGGTCTATGATACGAAATTTCGGCTCGTAGATAGCAAAAAGGGAGCTTGGATTGAACTGGGCAGATCGGTTCGTGCAGCGTCATCGCAACCATCTGATCTCGAAATGGGCGACTGGTATCGACAGCAACCGCCACAAAGCTGATTTAGCTACAAAGTACACCCTCTACTTTAAGCTTCTAGAGGATAAGCTTCGTCGATACAACGTTAAGCCGCGTTATACATACAATATGGATGAGAAAGGCTTCCTGTTAGGAGTAATAACTAGGTTAAAGAGAGTGTTTAGTAAGAGACTATGCGAGGCTAGCAAGCTCAGGTCTCTAATCCATGATGGTAATCGTGAGTGGATCACGTTACTGGCGTGTATATGTGCGGATGGATCTTACTTAGAGCCTACCCTTATATATTAATCAACCTTAGGCTTAATACAGGACTCCTAGCTTTAAGCCTTCGATCCTAAGGACCATTAAGTTCGCTTTACCTCATCACCTACTAGATGGACTAACAACGAGATCGGCCTGGCGTGGCTCAAACAGGTGTTTGATCGCAACACCAAGGTAAAGGCTCGATCCTCGTATCGATTACTTATCCTAGATAGCTATAGGTCTCACCTTACAATGGATTTTATTGAGTACTGTGATTAGCACAAGATCCTCCTCGCTGTCTATCCTCCTCATTTAACTCATACGTTGCAACCACTAGATGTTTGTATGTTTAAGCCTCTATTAACAGCGTACTCAAACGAGATATCAAGCTTCATGGAAAGGTGCTAAGGCCTCACCTCAATGAGTAAGAGGGACTTCTTCCCTTTGTTCTACACAGCCTAGAGAGCCTCCTTCAAGGAAACTACTATCCTTAAAGCTTTCGAGGCAACAGGCCTATTACCCTTCGATCCACAGGTAATACTACAAAGATTCAACACCAGGCTAGCTATCTTAGGCTCCTCTAGCGATAGTGACTCCTTAGCTTTAAGCGCCTCGAACTGGAGGAAAACTAAAGGCCTACTGCGCTAGGTCGTGAAGGATCGAAGCGATAAACGAGCTCAAAAGCTTAGTTAGGCCTTTCACTCAATTTCAGTCCAGAAGACTCTCCTTAAACATGAGGTAGGTAGGCTTAAGGAGGCTCTAATGGATAAGAGAAAGCGCCAAAAGCGTGGCAAGGCCTTATCCCTAGAAGAGGCTAAGGAGTATCACGGTGGAGCTGTATTCTAGTCGCTAAAGAAAGTGAAGGAGGCACGTGATCGTTAGCGGCTTAGGGACCTCGAGGAGGAGCAACTACAACACCAAAAGGTTGAGGCAACTAGGCTCCGTAAGGAGTAGAAGCAGGCTAAGGCTAAGGCAGTTCAAGCAAGGCGGCTAGTAAGGGCGGAGGCTAGGTTGTTAAAGGAGAAGCAGAAGGCTAATTAGGCTACTAATCGAGCTCTCTAGTAGGCTACTCGCAGGACTGCAAAACGACTCCAACAAACTCTCGAATTGTCCTAAAAGGGTAAGAAGAGGAGCCTTAAAGCTCCTGCAAAGGCTGTTACAAAAACAAGAGTAGTTTCAAAGCCTAGGGGTGGTAGGAAGCCTTTAGGTGCTATAGCAGGCGCACCACCTGTTCAGTCACGACGCGGCCGGAAGATCAATCTTCTAGCTAAATATAAATAGCTGTAGATAGTTATTAAGGCCTCTAAAACTCTCCACTAATATTTCTCGCAATAATAACTATTATACGAGGCTCTACAGCCTTAAGTTGTGTTGTTGATTTTCGTATTCGGAGCGATCGTTAAGCCGTCCCAATCGTTAGGTGGTAAGCCTCGGTACCGTAAATATTGTTAGCGGATAATCCGCGGAGCAATAAGTGTTTCCCGGCCCCTAACTTCGGTACTCGCTCCCTCGTTTAACGCGGGCATACTATGAGTACTATCGCTAACAATATGCTCATAATGCTCGTACTTGCTTGTTAATAAGGCCACTATTAACAGACGTTACCGGGCTGTGTGCGCTTACGTTTTCATGCTCTACTAATTCTCTGGTCCGAGAAGGCATATCCTCTACGTTTACCGCATTGTTCTAGCAAAGAATAAGCCTGCCTTTGCTAATAGTTCATTTCTGCATTGATCTGCAATCTGCGGATACTATCTTACAAGCCTGTTTTACGTTAGCCTAGCGCGGGGCGTGAAAGATTTTGTAAACCCACTAGCTACGGAAGTACCAAGTTCCCTTACCAGCTGATCTTCATGCTACCGGACATTAGCCTTGTAAGGTATCGACTAAAGGTTACCTTAAGCAGGGTGGTTAAAAATCGATCCAATCTGGGTTGGTTCAGAAACTACGTAGGACATGATGCTCTCTACGTAGATAAATTAAGCGGAACTTGAATCGATCTACGTAGAACTTATCACGGCCTTAGTAAATAATGAACCAATCTGATCGGATTGATTGTTAACCATCCTAACGCCCTTAAGTGGGAGCCGGCTTACAGTAAGGCTTGCGAGTGGGTAGTTTTTAGCGTCTACTGTATCCGTAGCTTTTTGTATCTCGTGTTGTTCGTATAAAGGAGGGTGGCCATTAGTCTCTGCGTCTTCATGCATTGGTATCTGCTTAGGGGTAGCACGGCTCGTATCCGACACAAAGGTTTAACAATGAATGACAAACTGGGCGTGATACGATTATTCTAGGGACGTAGGTGAGCAGAGCCGATTACAGTTGTTGCAAAGCGTATTCTTATATGTGCTAGCTTGGAAGGATTCCTGTGGTCGCCTCAACTAAGCGCCGAGGAGCTACAGGAGCGTGTCCCAAGACCGACTGAGAAACACTAAGCAGATGTCTTTCATTGGTCACAACTTAACCGCCCGTGGCTTCGGCGCTGCACCACTGAAACTAGCCAGAATCCAAATCGGGATTCTAGCCACCATGGTAAAGATTCTTCTCCACTGAAGCTATGTAGAACATCTGAAAAGGCAACGCTCATGTCAGATGAGCTCAAAGTAGATCCTGCACAAAAGCTATAATAAGACTAGCGGGAGCCTTGCGCATTGTTAGCGCTCCTATATCGCAATATCATTCGTCTAACTCTTCTTAGCGACTGACACCCATCAACTTATCTGAACAGAGACCTCCCAGTGCTTCTGATGACAGAGAGAGAGGTTGCGTGCAATCCAGCCGTGAACTATGGCCATGTGTTTCCCCTATTTGGCGAAAAAGCGACTCGCTACCTCGATGTCTCTGTCGCCATTTCCGAAATCCAATCCCACAATACCGGACCGCGTAGAGCAACATGTAAGTCTTCGTTCATCGAGTTGGACCTGGAAGATCTCAGGTTTGCGGACCTCACCACTATCCACCCGAGGAGTACCGGCCTGGGCCCCAGTGATGGCTTCGGACGTATCAGTGGCCAACCTAGAGATCACCCTTGCCCTAGTTTCATCCGCAACCTCTACCACATTGCAACAGTGCCGATGCTGGACCGGCCTTTGTTGCTGTGCGGAACATACTCCGTGTAAGACTTGCTCACGTGATGACGTACTATCCAGGGTTGCAACGTTGTTGCACAGCTCATATCGTCGCAGCGGTAACCATTTCTTGGCTTCGTTCTCCTTCCAGATTGTGAAGTATCCTTCACGAGAACCTGAGACAAGTGCAAGGCAACGCCCGTTCTCGATTTTGGCGTAGGCCGTACGCAGAGTTTGACTTGTGTTGCAGAGCGTGGCAACCGTCTTCCCAGAGATATGATCCATGATCTGAATAGGGTGTGGAACGCCTTTGCTTAGTATCTGTCCATCGAGGTGGACGCTCGCGACGAACTCGTGATTGCTAAAGGTCCGCGAACACTCTCCAGTGTCGATGTTCCAGACCCTCACGCAAAGATCGCTGGAGCCGGATATTATCTGGCCATGGTGAATGTAGACCGCCGTGACACCGCCCGCATGGCCCTCAAGCGTGGATGAATGGATAAACGCGCCGTAACAGCTCGAGTCAGCTAAAGATTGGATCCCTTGTACAGGGAAGGATTGCTTCCAGATCTTTACGCGGTGGTCCATTGAGCCAGTAGCAAGGACACCGCCGGAGAAGTGCAGGCTGACAACAGCATTGTCATGGGCGTGTGGTATTGCCTGAAGCAGCTCACCCGAGGAGAATCTCCAAACGAAGACTTCTGCGCAGCTGCTCCCAGAGATGATGATGTCCTGCCCGCCATCCCAGTACAGTGCGTACACGCGTCCATGGTGGCCTCGCAGTGCCCTTCCGATGAGACGCTGGTTGTCCAGATTCCACCTTCGGACCGTACCGTCAAAACCACCGCTCACTAGTTGTCGACCACACTGCTGGATAGCATACACAGCCCCTGTATGGCCCTCTCTTGCATGGTCCGGATGCGGAAGCTGGAAGTGGACGAAGCGGTCAGCGTCCCAGTTATCCTTGAGACGTGTTCTCTGCCGGAAAAGGAAGTGCCAGGGAACGTCTGCATCCTGTGAGACTCCGTCGAGCATGACCTGCCGCGACCGTCGGGCGCGCAAGGGATGGTCGGGAATCCTGCTGGCGGGCGTGTCTGTTACTTTCCACCCCGCTCGCAGATACAACGCCTTCCAGAGATGTGGTGAGAGGCACAGTGCTCTCCACTGCCGTGAAACGGCGGAGGCTTTGACTAGGGATGTGGCATCAAGGTAGCCCAGGATCTCCAAGAGAAGCTCGAGCGGCAGGACATGGCTTGGGTCCGGCGGCCCTCTTTGCGGACAAGCAGTAAACGTTTGGTCCTGCACAGAACAGTTTAGCTGCAGACCATTCCCCTCCACGTCGCGGACTTCGAGCTCACCTTTTGCTCGGCTACGGTACACATCGCAGTGCCGAGCTTGCTGTACACAGATTCAGGTCCAGTAGGTGCGACTTTGCAAGAAGCTGGTTCGGCTTCCAGACAGACGTTGAAGCCTTTGGACTGGTGCAGTTCGTCGAGTTTTGACGGAGCGAAGGAACTCAGATGAGCCGGATGACTCTCCTCTCGGTCTTCAAGTAGTCACGCTCGAAAGTTAGAGGGCCGTGCACTCCAAAGGATCCGACGTAAGCACCAACAATAACAGCAACAAAGGCGGCCGTAAACAAACAACTGTGTCATACCCGAGTTGTTAGCACGGCGTGGCCTAAGGTGAAACCTCGGCACGGGACAACGCTTGCAAGGAGCCCCACGATTTCTAAGTCGCCGCCAACTAGGGCTATTAGCAATTAAAGCACAATCACTTTAATAATCACGTTAAACTAGCTGTAGGTAAGATCGATAAACCTAGCTAATAAGAAGAGGTTTTTATAGCCTAAAAAGGTTGTTTTAATTATCAGAAAGAATCTAAAGTAATTATTAATAAGCCTACTACTAGCTAGTCTAGTTTCTACGGTTTCTAGCTTCTAGCTTTAGGCTTCTAACGTGATTCCCCGCGTGATGCAACACCCCACGTAATGCAACAGAATCCCAATATCCACACAGCACACAAAAACTAAGATAACAACGCAACCAAAAGACTTATTAATTTAATAACTTGTCAAGTTATAAAGTAGTAGTGGTATAACTATTCTGGCTACTAACTAAGTTAGATATAACGCGAGGGTGGCTGTGTGCTGCGCCCGGAGCGTAACCTCTGCGAAACCGGTACCCAGCCTGCATCTTGCTGGCGCAAAGCAGGACTAGAAACCTTCCCTCTAGAGATGGTCTTACGCTGAAGTTTAGACGCTGAAGAACCTAGAACACCACCTGAATTGCTTACTTCTCGTTGTGTGCGCTGTGTGGAAGGCTGTGCGTGAAGTCTCTTCTGGGCTACCTCTATCTCCTCCTCTTCAAAGCCCCTCTTCTTAGGCTTAGCAGCATCTGTTTTCGCTGCTCTTACTACTATGACTTCTCCTTCTTCTATGGTAGTAGCCCGAGGCTGCTTAGTAGCTTGCGCATGCTTACTAGCTTGTTGCGCTGCTTTCTTTGCCGCTCGTTCAGCCTTTTCACGTTCCCGCTCTACTTTTGCCGTCTCACGCGCTATAACACGTGCGGCCTTTCTTTCCTCCTTCTCGCGCGCTTTCTCTACTCGCACTCTAGCTGCTTGAAGCTTCCGATCTTGTATAGCTTGCTTGCGTTGGCGCTCCGCCTCCACTTCATCAGCTGCTTGCTGGCGAGCTCGCTCAACCCGAGAGGGACTGAAAAACCGTGCTTGACCTAGGTTCTCGCCTTCTTCATACAAGGTGAGCCTCTTTCCACGTTTCCGCTTCTTCTTCTCTTGTACTAGCGCCCTCTTTACGCCTTCTAGCTCATGCTGTGAGATCTCTAGCTTTGTAGCTAGCTTTTCACTAGCGCAGAGTAGAGGGAGCGCTTCGGCGGTAACATAGCCATCCTTTTGCATGTGGTTGAACATGCGGCGTAGTGAGCGTGCTGAAGTTGGTGTTCTTACTTGCTGCGGCTCAGGTGTAGTGTTCTGTTGCGTGATTATAGCTATCACGCGCTCGGGGTTGAACGGGTAGATTCCAGCCGCTTCCCATGCGCTTTTAACGTTCTTGTCTATGAATGCGCGTTTCCACGCCTCGTAGAAGAACGCCCAGAACTGCCGTCTAGTAATATGAGTAAGACCTCCACTATTACTAAGAAATGTGTCGACTTCTTGTGAGTAGTAGGTCGCAAGAGGCGAAAACATGCCAATATCGAGAGGTTGTAGCCTATGAGTCGAGTGTGGAGGGAGAACAGCAAGCAGAATCCGGTTACGGTCAGCGTAGTCGATAAAATCGAGGTTTACATGACTATTATGACCGTCTAGAATAAGTAGCCGTTGACTTCTAGCTGCTTTTCGGCGTGTGTTGTGGTCAAACACGTGCTCTAGCCATTGTAACCCCAAAACCTCATTACTCCTCGGAGCTAGCGAAGTATGCCGACTGTTTTTCACTGTTAAAGTCTTCTATCCAAGAGTCTTGTAAATCTCCCGACTCGCTTTGATAGATAAGTGCGGGTGGAATGTGCGTTCCATCAGCGCAAATGGAAGCAATGAGTGTGATGAAGTCCCGGCTACCATCCTGACTTGCACCAAGTAACCGCCCACTTTCTAGTGCCTCGCGTGAGACAGTTCTTTTCGTAGACCTAGAGAGGCCTATCAAGAAGCTTTTCTCATCAAAGTTATACGTGTTTGACGGCGTGATGTTGTACTGCTCTGTCTTTTCGTGAAGCTATGTTAAAAGTGTTAGACACGTATACTAGAAGTAGGCTGCACGCTACTATAACGTAGGTAGGAGAAAACTAACTAGGTTGAAGAACT
>NAJN01001573.1:0-10349 GCA_005059845.1 Cryomyces minteri
CCGTCGCCTACGCCGTTCCATTCATCTTCTGACTGGCCTTCATCCATCTCATCTCCACTGTCCTCATCGTTGTCTTCGTACTCTGCCGCGCGGGCTTTGGCTGAAGCGAGGAGCGCTGCCATAGGGTTAGAGTCGTCCTGTTTATATTTAGCCCTGTCCCTCTGTATCCTTCATACAATAGTCTTACATCCGCCACCGCATCGTCTTCGTCCATGTCATCATCTAACAGGGCATCATCCTCCATATTCTCAGCATCATCCGCCGCATTTTGCGCTACCTCTTCTGCAACACTTGCACCCGCTCTCAGCGCCTTGGTCGCCTCTCTCCTCTTCGCTGCATCCTCCTCTCTCCTCCGTCTTGAGTCCTCGATCTCAGATAGAATCTTGTCTTTGTAAGGGAAGAGGTTCGGGATGCCCGGGTCTTCCTTCAGTCGCGACCTCCACTCTGGGTTCTGTTACGTGCATGAGCTTCCGTGTGATTGTCCGGAGGCCACGGGACAATCGTACGTTCTTTGCAAGCTTTCGCTGTTTCCGCTGCTTCGCTGCAGATGCCTTCTCGATCTTATGCCGTAGACGGACAGGCGTCCGCTTCGACTTGGGCTCTGATCATGTCAGTATCATCTTGTGCGATATCGGTGATTTGGAGAACCTACTTCCAATCTTCATATTGGGCGGATGTTGTGGTGCAGCAAATATAATTACCGATCTCAAATCGCGAATGTCCAGGGTCGAACGCCAAGAGTTCGAGATTTCGAGATTTCGTCGGCGAAACTTTCGCCGATTTGTAGCCGGGCGGATGCGTTGCCCGATGTAGACAGCCGACTCTACGCTGTTTGGGAGTGTGTCGCTTCGATATAAAGGCCAAGTAGATCTCCCACAGTAAAGTACGCGTTCATAGCTTTCCTCCTGTATCCAATATTCTTCCTAAAGCAGCCATTACTTCTCTCAAACGTGTCTCTGCAGCCTCCCCAAACCACTACGTCCCAAAGGGTCAGTCACTTCGCTGCTTATTGGAAGTCTCTGCAAGACCCGTCTTCCACAACTCCTTCCATCATGCCGTCTTATGACGAACACAACTTCTCCGCTCCAGTGGGCGTACATTCGTTCTCTGGCTTGGTACGTACACCCCAGAAAAATCTTTCGTCCTGAATCGAACAAGATTGTGCGGGCGCCGATCTCGTGATCAGCAAGCTTCGAGGCTTCGAAGAATACTGGTCGCACTACAAAGCTCCACCATGGTCAACGAGCGCTCTATTGAAGGCTCACGTCATGATCTCGTTCGAATTCTCTGCGTGCAAAATCACGTTTACCACCACCTCTACGTCCAATTCGGCTTACAGCCTTCCAGCTCTTCGACATGGACGGCACAGTGATAGACTCCACTCCCGCCATCGTAAAGCATTGGTACAAGATTGGCAAAGAAATCGGTGTAGACCCGGAAGTAATCCTCGCATCTTCTCATGGCCGCCGTACAATCGAGGTCCTTGAGCTATACGCTCCACGACTCGCCACTTGGGACTGTAAGCCTCTGAGTCTCCCATATTAATCTTACTCAACAAAGCCGTCGTCAAGGTCAACACAAGATTAACACTGCAAGTGCAGACGTAAGCCGCGCAGAAGGCATAATACCTAAGGAATTCGGTCATGACGCCATAGAGCTCCCCGGCTCCCGTGCGCTGCTCGACAATCTAGAAAAGGCCGGCACGCCCTGGACGATCGTGACGTCCGGCACGAAGCCGCTCGTTACGGGCTGGTTCAACGTTATGGGGCTCCCACTCCCCGATCACCTCGTCTCTGCCGAGCAGGTACGGAAAGGCAAGCCGGACCCTGAGTGCTACCGACTCGGCGCCGCTCGATTGGGTCTTGACCGCCACGCTGGAGACGAGCTGCTTGTCCTGGAGGACGCGCCAGCCGGCGTGATGGCGGGCAAGGCCGCCGGATTCAAGGTGGTAGCATTAGCGACGACGCACGAGATCGAGAAGCTCCGGCAAGCTGGAGCGGACTGGATCGTCAGGGATCTGGCGAGTGTGAAATTCAAGGCGTGGGATGGCAAGAGTAAGAAGGTAGAGGTTGAGATCTGCGATGCGCTTGTGGAGGCGTAATGTTGAGAGGTGTTTTCACAGTCTTCGGACTTGGGAGTCAGGATGCGTGTCTTGCGACGGCGCCATCTCGCATCTGTCTATGTTTGGAGCATCGGAGTCGACAGGGGTTTGGCAGAGGTTTGCAGCATTAGCATAGCATTGCGTTGCACGGCACGAGCCTAGAGAATGGTTCTGTATTTTAGAAGGCTGACGTTGTATATAGACCTGTCTTCGTAAAACAATCTGTTGAACAGAGCGGTGCCGTGTTCCCTCGTAGTTGGGGAGGCTCTTGGCCTGTGAGAGGGTTGAGCGCGACAATGGGTTACGAACACATCGGCTTGTGCCATCGGCAAGACATTCAGTGTCTGACGTAACGCGTTAGAGCGACGTTTGTGAGATCGCGGTATCTTCCGTGGCGGTGGAGTGTGAAACGCAACGAGATGTATGTTAGTTAGTCGCAGAGCAGACGTGGCGGAGTTGTGTTTCGCAAGTTAACGTCGAGTAATTAGTTGAACACTTGAATAGCTGGGTCTCGAAGCCCGCTGTTGTTCTAACAGGCACAGCGCGAAGCACGTCACGACACTCGACGCCGTCCTCGGCGACCAATGTGTGGTGCGCCGTACGGGTACCTACTTCCGACCTGCGAGTCCAAAGTTTCGCTCATAGAGTTGCGATCCGTCCGAGCCGCACCAAACTACGAACAGAACACTGTACTCGGTGGCCTGCACCAGGCGTTTCGAGTGCACAGATGCTCTCGACTGGTGTATCTCTATGACAGAATCTAAGACACGCACACTTGTTGCTCTCAACCGGCGCACCACGACATTGTTTTTGCGGTCGGTTGCGCCTCCGCCCCGAAAACAGAAAACTTCCTGTCGCACAAGGTGCGCACGACACGGAGTATGGTGCGGTAGTGCAAGGCGCTGCAAATGGCCATCGAGCTGCAAGGTACGATGTACTAGAAATGAGGACGAAGGATGTGACGCCCGCTTCGCCTTGGCGCCCATTCGTACGATGCGAGCTGTGCACAGACGGTCACTCCTCTTGACGATTAGGCGAGGGTTTTCTTGCGTGCTCATAGCACTGCCGCCTCCCTTTCCAAGCTCTTTTCTCGGGTGGGATTCGTGCCCGACAAGTGAAGAGAGAAGGGATTGTAAGGGCTATCGAACCGGCAACACGAGCACACCTCAGCTCGGGGAGTTTTGAAATTACACCCGAAGATGAGAGACAAGGGCTTGCTGCTTGGGTTCAGAGGGCACTATTCTCCGATGACCCTCAGGTTGTCGGATGAAGGAGCACAGGTTCGAGACGCACGAGGGCGCTCGAAACCGGACAAACTCTCTCTGCTTCGCGGTGGAGACCATGTCTTCGGTGACGATGTGCCTTCCAATGTGTGCTCCGTCGGTCCCCTCTCAATGAAGAGCCTCAAAGCAGCTCGCTGTATGAGGTGTGACGAGATGATCTGCAAGTGATCAGCGACCGGCCAACCGCCATGCTTGCCAACGTGGACCAATCTCCTCATCCCCTTCCCCTTGAGCTGAACAAGATTGAGTGGAGCGCACCGCCTCATCCCACATGCCAGCCCAGAGGGTCAATCCGCGCAGTCGGAAGCAGAAACGGGCGTCGCAACTTGCTAAGTTACCCATCCGTCGCAACGCAGCATCTCTGCCGAATGCAACCAGGACACCTCGGCGTCGTGCGGTGAGTTAAGCAGGGGATGAGCGACGCCCTTCTCTTTGCTCTGCCTGCGACTTTTTGCGTGTCCAGCGTGCCATCATCCTGTGCAGTCCTACAAGCACAAGCACAGGAAATGGGAAGAGCCGCTGTCATCCGATGCGCGGTTGAGGGTCTGTGTTGTGGGCACTGGCGTGACATGAGAGTCGCTCCCTCCTGCGAGGAGCGGAGACGGGATGTGAGGCGAGAGTCGGGGTTATTCTTAGCAAATAATGCTGCTGAGAGGAACTTGGCTTGCTCGCTACCTTACTCACCTTACTTGTGATTCGCAGCTCAGCAAAAGCGCCCACCTTTGTCTCTCCTATCGCGAACACCCCCAGTCGCCCCCAGCACCGCCATCGACGACGCTTACCTGGAGCTAAGCTCTATAGCGGACGGCCCGCCCTGTTCACTCTTGTCCCTTGTCCCGCCGAGTTCCATGCTCCGCTCCTCATCCTCCCTGCGTGCTGCTCCTCAGCCTTTCACTTCGACCCATCCTCGATCCACACTCGCTACAGGCCCTCTCGACTCGTTCTCATTCAACTCCATGGTGCATCCACCAGTCGCTCTTTAGCCCATCGTCCGCATAATCCTCGCCGTGCTTTGTCCCGCTAACGCTCGCGCGGCCGCTTATACTTCTAGCCGTTGAGGGCGTTGAGACTTCTACCTCCCCGAAGGCCAACTTCGAACTTCGAACTTCGCACCTCTCCATTGACCGCTCTTGAGCTGGTACCGGTATATACAACAGACGAGCGTCCACAAGACATGGACTTTGGCGATTACTCGTTACAAAGCCAAGGATATGCGAATGAGGCGGGTAACTCGGACAGTCACATTCCCGCCAAGCGCGCATCCATCATTCTGTCCAGCGCATCACAAGAAGTGAATAACAATACCGTACGGATAGATCAGGGGTTGTCGCAACTTGGTGGAGACACCAAGCCGAGACTTACCAAGGACCAACACGACATCCTGGAGGACCACTTTCAAAAGCAGAACAAACCTAATACCAGCTTCAAGAAGGACGTAGCTGAGGCTCTTGGCGTGCCATTGGACAAGATTAATGTGAGTAAAATAACGAGTGCAGTGCGCTCGGAAATTGTGCTGACGTTCACAAGAATTGGTTTCAGAACCGTAGAGCGAAGGTCAAACAGGACGCAAAGAAGGCAGCCGGCATGCCTGGTGCATCATCCAATATGTACTACATTAACGCTACGGGTCACCTTCAGATGCCATCATCAGACACACTCTCTCCATCCTTCTGTGATCCCGGCTACTATGCTGCGATGCAGGACACAGCACCAACCTACCCTATGACGAACGGACTCGGTATAAGCCACGGTCCTCCAGTCTCAAGCTCTTCGAATGCGTACAACCGTCTTGCGGCCCATCCATTATTGGCCGACAGCAATCATCATGGATACCTTGAACCAATGCGCCAATCTACGACTGGCATGGATTCTCAATTCACTGTGGGTTCCAACGATGACAGCCGGAACACTCTTACCCAGGAGTACTTCATAGCTCTTGCCCAGAGGGAGGCGTCACAGAAGCCTTCAGACGATCTTACTCGGTCTCAAGACACGGCATTCACCAATGATGCGGACATGTACAGGGTATTGTTTGGTGACCTTGGCGGATCTGCTCAATCTACTTCTCAGGGTCCTCCAGTGCTCGGTCAAGACAAGACCTCTTCTTCTTCGCCGGAAGATGGCTCGCCGTTCACTCAGCTTTCTGCATCTGATAGCATGCAATCAAATTCAACCCTTCAGTCATCTGTTGGCGCTCACGACGGGTCTTCGGGCTTTTCTAACTGGACACGAAGCAGAACCTCGTCCCTGGCGGTCAAACAAGAGAGTCCACTCGATGGCAGCGCTGCACCTATGCAAAACAACGATTACATTGCGGCCCATCCACACAACCAGAGCAATATGTGGCAACCCGGTCAATCAGTGCCATCACAGTCTTTCAGTAACTACACATTTCAGCCGCAAACCAGTCAAGCCTCGCATACTTTGATGTCCTCTCCGCCAGCACACGTCCAGCAGGCACCATCACAACCCAGCTACAGGAACATCGAGGATCCGCTAACATTCCCGGATGGGTCATTCTCTCGTCGAGAGTCTTCAGCCTCGATGCTTGCGCATTCGTTGAGTGCTGTTGAGCTTCAACCTCAACAACAAGTTCAACACCATGCCCAGATGCAGTCACAGGAACCGTTGCAGGCTCCAGTCCAGCAGCACCCCAATCCAGGCTTCAAGCAACCAACCCCTCCGTCAAGCATAGCTGTTCGCAGACAACGACCAAGACCTGCCGCTTTGGGGCCCGCAGCTCTAGGCAATACCGGTACCAGAAGTATATCCTACAGTGGCACAATGCAAGCATCGCCCAACAGCAACGGTCCAAATCGTGAGAGTTTGACGCCGGGTCAACCTTTGCGTCGAATCAAATCGACTGGTATCGGAGCTGGTTTCGCAAACGGACGAGTACAGAAGGTCAATGCGGGATCTGCCCAGCGATCACCGTTGCACCCTACCTTTGCCGAAGCGGCTAATTCTCCCAAGTTCGTCCGACATGTTTCTGCGACTTACTCGCCAGTGACTCATTCTGGAATGTCTTCCAACGGCAGCGTTTCTTCGCCTACACCGCTATCGCCGCGGGAGTTGCCATCGCGGCAACCTTTTCCCCCTTGGCAAAATTTGGGTCCTGTCTATCGCCAACCGAGTATACACGAGACAGAAGAGACCTATTCGCACGAGACCTCCGGAACAGGACCGTCACTCAATTTTACTTCACCTCCGATAACTCCGTCACACGGTGCACCATTGGCGAATCCCCGTTTTGGCCATGTCGTTGCTACGGAGAACACACCACCGCAATCCGCGCCAGCGTCACAGCTGAGCTTCTCCTCCGCAGCATTTGTTCCTCAACCTCAGCCTTTGTACGAAAACGGATTCAACCGAGAATACCCCGAAATGAACGGGTTCCCTCACTACAGAAACCTGTCTCTGCGAAGCATTGAGCATCAGCCATTCATCGATCACGCAATACATGCTGTGCCGATGGTCAACGAGGCTGGGGTGTTGGGGTTGGCTTATCCGCCACCGTTCGGCCAGTCTCTTCTCAACCAGTACTACCACCAGAATCAGATACCTCAGCAATACCCGATGCTGGCGGGCTCCAACCAAATGAGTCCCTCGAGGACTGTCTCTACCACTCTGCCCGCGTCGCAGGCTCTACCAACTGTAGACTTCCAAGTGCACGAGTACTCGCCGCCACACCCAGTCGCCCAGTCAGGGACACTCCGAAAGCCGTCGCAGGACAGTCAGCCAAAGAACTACATCTTCGCCAATCAGGGTCCTGGCGACTTTCGAAATTCGAGCCCATAAGCTTTGGATGACTCATCCGACCGTCCGACCTCTTCTGAATCTAAAGCTACATTCTATTGAAGTCTGTATCCTGCCATCGTTTCTGTACCGCTTTGATATACCCGCTCATCGTTTCTTGGAGCAACCGCTTTTCCCTCGCTCTCACTTTCCATTGAATATTTCGTCGTCGTGTTAGCGTTTGTTCCTTCGCCAGAAGCCGCAAAAGCAACTTACTCCGCCTCCTTTGCTTTCGCATCGAGTGGACGCATGTACATACCAGCGGTGGAACACGTTCCTTCCATCTCGTTTTTCGTTCCTCTGGCGACTCACATTTTTTCGTCGTTGTTTATATCTCCACTTCCTCGTCATCTCAGAAGAGAAGTGAGGGTTTCCGAAGGCTGGGAAGGGACGCCTGAAGTTCTGCCGGCTTGCGACCAGTATTGTGAGTGGAGGTTTCCTAAGTATGGACGTAATTCTTGTATCCTGCTTTGATTGAGTTTCGACGGCTTGGATGGGGTACGCATGTAGCTGATGATAGATAGGATGACGGGCGGCAAAAGCCATGTTTGAGCAATTTAATCTAAGCTGAATGATGATGCTCTGTTGGGAAGACGGCCATGATGCGTGTGTTTGGTGCAAGAATGGTCAGCTCCAGTCTTTGTTGCGTTAATATCGATGCACCCTGGGGAGATGACACTATATTGTATACTGGTGCTGTAAGCCAGACTCGAGGGAACTGGAATAAAGGGAAAGTCAAGGCTGAGGCTTCGTAGCTGAGCTCGATGGGAGGCTTGCTGGGTAGTAACTCTGCCAGTCGAGCCATCTCTATGAGGATGACATGGTACAAAGAGTTGCTGCATGACTCAGGTGTTCGATCTACCTACCTTGTAAGAAACTCTGACCGTAGGAGAGAATGCATGTTAGAGGGCAGGATTTGTGAGCACTTCGTTCGAGCTTCGTCTAACGTTACGTACTTGAGGCAGAGACATCAACGAATGGGTCGTTTCTACTTCCAGCCGTGTCGCCCTTTGATGTGCGAAGTGGTCTGATAGGTATCTTCTGTATCTGCAGCAAAAGAGGCTGCAGGGCCGCGTCTAGTGATTGGTGATAGCGATGTGGAGGCACACAAAGACCCTGAAGTACCCGTGTCAGCCGCATAAGCTCGGAGCCTAAACCGGTAAGGCAGCTACAGTAAACACAACGTCGTTTGAACCGCGACGCGACCGCACCTACCGACCGCCCTGTGATAAGCAATGTGTGTTGTGATCTACAGAGTAGTCGAGGGCCAGGGTGTACGACGATCTCTCTCTTGCAACCCTGTGCGCTCTGCAGAGACTGTCGTTCGCTAGCCAGAAGCTGACGACCGGGAGTAGGTCTATGCTAACAAGGCCGTACATGTGCGTATCGGGCACATGTTTGCTATCTCGATGGTGCTCATGCAGACATACTGCTCATCTCTGACCCGTTGGAAAGGCCTGGGCGTCTTCGGTATGCGCCACTTCCATGATCAAGGTACCTCAACGTTCTCGTCCACAGGACCCCGCATCCCCGTCCTAAGGGGTACAACAGCGGGATGCATACATACTGCGTAACCTGTAGGTACTGCAAGGCAAACCTCCACTGCAACCATCGTTCCGTAAAACAACGGACAGAAGGCGCAGATACAGATGAGCTTGAGAGATGACTCCGCCGGAGTCATTTCCGCCGGAGTCGCCTCCGCACGAAAACGTCAGAGCACCCAATCAAGGTAGAAGACTCAGCCTCCCCCTCCCGTACATCGTGTCGTCCCGGACTGCCCGTCCGTGCCTCAGGAAGGCCCTGTACAGCTCAACCTTATACAAATGTTACGGGGCGTCGGTCTCACGTCGACATCACCTCACAGGACGTCGCCAGAGCCCCATGATGATAGAGACATGGCACTCCCCACCCATCGTCCAATCAGACCAGCGCCGCCGACGCACGAGGGAGGACCAGAGAGCCCTGGCGGGTCTGCAGACTCACCGAAGGAGCAAAAGCATCTTGTGAAGAGAAGTCAGATCACGGCGGTGGCCTGTCAGCCCTGTCAACAACGGAAGAGCAAGGTGTGTGTTTGAAGGGCCCTGGCATACAGGGTGTGCCAGGAACCCTGCCTTGCCCTCTTCGGAAAAAGCTCCGGTCTGACCTGTCTCAGTGTGATGGAGTTCGGCCGGTCTGTTCGTCGTGCTTGGCGAAGAAAAGGGCTGGTTGTGCGTACGATATAGCAGGAGATCAGAGACGGACGTCGGCGCTGAAACAACGTATTCGAGAATTGGAGCATGATACCGGGCAGCTAAGACATGTTATCGGCGTTGTGTGTACAGCCACCGACAAGGACGCGGTCGCGAAAGAAGGCCTACAGTACCTTGCAAATGGAACTCGACCAAGCCAGGGACTGGATACATCACCAACATCTCCAACGACCGTGGACATGCTTGGAGGTGCGGGATTGCCACCCATAATACGGACTCTAGAAACATCTTCCGACAATACCAATCTCGACTATTGGTCACCTCAATCTCCTGATCAGGTAAGCGTCTTGATTCTCATAGCTCAAACGATCTCCGAGGTATCCAGTGGACATCTCAGCCACCTCTTTGCTAGGAGCCGCGATCTTTGCACCGAGTTACTTCGAGAGTGAACATCAACTCGGACGGGCTGTAAGCTTGAGTCTGTTCAATTCCGGGGTTGTTGCAGCCAGTATTGAAGACCCATGCGTCCGGATTTCCTCCACGTGCACGGAACTAGCGACAGGATGTCACAAGCTGTCGGCTTCAATGCTTCAAGGTGGTAGATGGCCTGCTGCCCGTCAGACGAGTCCAAAGACTGAGAACCGCTGTGTTAGAAGATGGCCGGTCTCCAACAGCTCCTGGACTGATTGTTCTCTGCATCCACAATTACAAAATCTGATAGTTGGTGAGCAGAAGCCTATCACTCGGTGGTCAGCTGTTGAAAACGTGGGTCTACGCAACGCGTACTCGGCCTCGAGTGTCTGTTCTGCTGTGGAACTGTGTTTCGCCGCACCCTGTATGCAACAGTATCACTCCCAGATTGACGATCAATCAACAACAGACCGGGAATGGTAAGCACCAAGCCGGCGTCTTGATGTTCCTCAACTGACACCTGAGCTACTGACAGGGATGAGGCCGAACGCGTCAGATCACATGAGCGAC
>NAJN01001574.1:0-10344 GCA_005059845.1 Cryomyces minteri
CGTTCGATGGTCGCATACGACACCAAGGACTCGGAACAAGTACTGTTGACTGGCGAGGGCGAGATGATATGCGATGAAGGGAGCCATGAATACAAGGTCTGGAATGTCGTACACAAGCGTGGGAGGGTGCCGATCAAAGAGTTGCCAGTATGTCCTCCTTCTGCACAAGAGGTTCTATGAGTCAGCTCAACATGAGTGTTAGGCAAGGGAGTCTACCACTAACGGTTACGTCGCAGAAAGAGGTTGGGGCCGAAGCTGCTAAGATTGGACAAGGCACGGCTTTTAAGAACAAGTGGAAAGAAAGGACGGCGATGCTTTGATTCCCTTGCGGGAGGATGTGGAGGACTCGACCGCGCAGATGCTACGGCAGATTCGAGATACGAAATCCCTTGCGGACGCGAAGATGCTGAAGGAGCTCATGAAGCGGCAGCTCGTTAAAACATCCAAGGTTATCAGTTACAGTATACGGAAGGGATCCAAGTATGCAAAGGAGATGCCGGTCGAAGTCACAGATCTGACAGCAGACATGCTGGCAAGCGGTGACTGGAAGACGGCGAACTTCAAGCCATACAACTTTAAGACATTGGGCGCGGCCCAAAACGCTGGAGCGCTACACCCCCTGAACAAGGTCCGGTCGGAGTTCAGGAACATCTTCTTCAACCAGGGTTTCGTCGAGATGCCTACAAGCCGGTGCGTAGCATTACTGCTCAATCTCTCTGACAACTACCACTGACGACGTGCCAGCTATGTCGATTCTGGGTTCTGGAATTTCGACGCTCTCTTTGTGCCTCAGCAACACCCCGCCCGTGACATGCAAGACACCTTCTTCATCTCGGATCCTCCCAGAGCTGATAGACCGCGGCCGGATGATGCAGCCGAAGCGGCAATGGAAGAGATGGAGAAGGGCGCAAACATGTTGTTTGGGACTGCGGAACAGCAAAAAGAGAGGAAGCCCAGGGATTACGAGCGATACTGGAACAACATAAAGGAAGTGCATCAAAACGGCGCTTTCGGCTCGATAGGCTATCGCTACCCCTGGTCCGAAGACGAGTGTCTCCGCCTAGTCTTGCGAACGCACACAACTGCCGTCAGCACTTGGGTGTTACATCGGCTCGCTGAAGACCCACGACCAGCCCGATACTTCTCCATCGACCGCGTCTTCCGCAATGAGACTGTCGACGCAACCCATCTAGCAGAGTTCCACCAAGTCGAAGGCGTGATCGCGGATTTCGGACTCACGTTAGGAGGCCTCATGCGCTTCCTCGAGGACTTCTTCGCAAAACTCGGCATCACGAACCTACGTTTCAAGCCGGCCTACAACCCCTACACCGAGCCTTCCATGGAGATCTTCGGCTACCACACGGGACTGGGCAAGTGGGTGGAAATTGGCAACAGCGGAATGTTTAGGCCGGAGATGCTCGAACCGATGGGTTTGCCCAAGGATCTTAAAGTGTATGGGTTCGGGCTGAGTCTTGAGCGGCCGACGATGATCAAGTATGGAGTCAGCAATATCAGAGAGCTGCTGGGCCATAAGGTGGATCTGAACTTCATAGAGAGTAACGCTGCTGTACGATTAGACAAGAACTGAACTGGCGTTATAGAGCACATTGTTGAGCGGCGTTGGAAGATCGAGCGCGGATAGAACATCTTGCTTGGGCGTTCAAAAGGACATGATTGACCACTGCTACACTTGAAGATCATGTAACTTTCATCGTACACCGGGATTGGCAGGCCCAAAAACCGGAATGAGCAGGTGTGCTGGTGCAGGATCCGTAGCTACAAGATCGGCCGAAGTGACCATCTACTCCAGAGCGCGATCGACGCTGCGCTCCTCTTCAGTCCCGAACACCAAGCCCCATCCACCACTGCTTCCATCCAGATATCCAAAGATCCACATGAACCAGTACGGTCAGAGCTACAACACCAGACTCCCACCATGCACCTGGGCCCCCCTCTTACCTCCCCATAACACTCCTCCCCAAAAACCCTTACAGACTTCACGCGCCCAGGTATGTATCCCCTTCATGGACACCCCCTCCCCATCGCCATCACCAAAGACGACCCGTCGGGAAGGGAGCTTCCTATATCCAGGGCCCACGAAGTGTTCCTCTCCGAATCCACGCCGCTTGGAAAAGCGACTGGCAAGTCAGGCCGCTGAGGAAGTGTCGGCGCTGACTCGTGGCTTGGAATCGTTTGCTTTTTTGATGGAGAGGGAAGAGGTTGCAGGGCGGCAAGGGTTTTATGTGTCGGTCGTTGGAGTGGCTAGTGGAGGGGCGCTAGACCGATTGGGGGTGGTAGGGTTAGGGCCAGAGCTGATGGACCAGCGAATCGTCCGCACACCTTAATGTATAACGCACCTGCTGCAAACGTGTGGATGAACTGTTCTTCCCTCGGCCAGAGAGACGTTCTATCGAATGTTGAGTGGTATGTGACATCGGCGATACGGCCAAGAGCTCCTGAACAGTCAGGTATCAAGTCATTGCAGCACGACGGTCATACCCGAGTACAAAGATTCGGCCTACCTCGGCCGCTCCAAGATTCGAAGAGCGTTACGTGAAGCCAGAGATTCGTGCAGTACCGGCTTCTGCTCTCGGGCTGCCCACAGAAGTTGTAGCACATTTCACACGAGCACTACCACCGCCAGTACCTGTACCACAGTTGACTGCCGGGCAACTTGTGCTTGCAGTTGTTGATGGAGTCGCTCATGCAGCGTCTTCAGAGCAACCCGGTGCTCATTAAAGGCCTAGATTGAGGGGCTGCACAGTAGGCTGGCCTGTGGATGCACACGTCCTGCATGCTGACTGTTCGTGCTGACTGCTCACCATGTCTGGGATCGTACAGCCGCTTGCGTAGCTGCTCACACGTTGAGCAAGGCCTGGGCACGTAGCTGTACATGAGGTGTGAGGTACAGCGACGCTATGTGCTACTAAAAGCAATGTACCTTAGCTGGGTTGAGCTCGCGGAGAAGCGGTGGCAGGACCGGCCGAGCACCCAGAAGGGCTCGGAGAGAGCTTCCATCCAGTCAGGTATCCTGGGGAAAGGTTAAGTAGACGACGACTCCAGCGTGCGATCTTCTCCGGCTGTCAAACATACGCATGTTGCTGCCGTGGCACAGCGCTGGTGCAATGTGCGCGCCTGTCGGTCCGCCATGAGTGGTGGTGCGCAGTGGCGAGCAGAAGCGGCCCTACCGGGGCGCGGGGTGAGCGCCGAGGAGCAAGAGCCGGGTCCGCTCAGGTGGGAGAGAGCGATGGGAGAGTGAGGTCTCTGAGCTCTGTCTGCTGCTAACAGTCCCGCTCACCTCGCCTTGGCCGAAAGCTCGACGGAAGAAACGTTGCGGCTACGTCTAGGCCCTTGACGGCATGGTCCGCAGTCGGTTTGAGATAATGTACGCCTGCCGTCAGTCTGTGATTGGCCGTCAATCTCGTCCAACTCTGCCGCAGCCTCCCAAGGTTATGCCATCTCTCAGCCTGAACTTCGGGGCTATTCACTCGCTTGCTTGGCCCGCCATTGCCTGCGTTCCATGATCCCTCCCACCTTCAACTCCACCATCTCTCCGACTAGAAAGACACGCGGCGTTTGATGGCAGCTTTTCACTACACCGCACCTGCTTGCGTTTGTTGATCCAGCCCCTCTGCTGAGCCGGGTCTATGTATCCGCCATGAATAGGCCCATACTCCCGCTACCCACCCCGAGCCATCACGCGCTTCAGCAAGACCGCGATCCACATCCACATCCACCCGGTCCGCCAGGGGCAATAGGAAAGCCCACGTATGCGAAGCGAGGGAAGATCACCATCGTTGCCTGCGTGCCTTGTCGGAAGCGCAAGACCAAGGTCCGGCTCAACATGCTCCCTCCGCTCGGGGTTTTCTGTAACTGACCGCTTTTGAGTTGCGTAGTGTGATGGCAAAAGACCTACATGTTCGCAATGTGGCGCAAGAGAAGGCGACTGTGTATACGATATGACTGATGAGCAGAGACGGCTCACCTTCCTGAGAGACAATGTGGAGCACTTGGAAGAGGAGAAGAACACATTGGAATCACTGCTGTACACCATACAGACAGCGAACGAGGATGACGCAGCTGAGATCTTTCGGCGTCTGCGCAGTGGTGTTGATGTCACAGCCGTTGCGCAACAGGTACATGCAGGACGGCTGCTATCCGAGGTGAGAGGAGAGAGCACGTTCTCTTGGCCGAGTCGTAGTAGCCGTAAGTAGCCTTCACAGTTCCAGTCCCCGAGGACCCGAAGCTGATCTCTCGAAACGTGCAGACTCCGATCCGCCTTCTCAAAGCTCGCAGAGTCCTGTACCAAACCTACGTCTCGAGTATTATGAACAACTCATGAGGACGATCGCCGCAAGTCGAGAAGAAGAGACGAGCGCGATCACGAAACGCATCCGAAATGGAGAAGACGTGTCTTCCATACTAGCTGCCGCCAAGACCAAATCGCTTCTCCAACCACTACCCAGCGCTGAAGCCGACGTCACACCTGGAATAGAGGCTGAATACTCTGGGCGAGACAAGACGTTTGGTATGGTGAAGGGTACCGGGACCCCATCTACAGCTCCGGAGACGACGTTCGGGCGAGCACGTGAAATCAACACACCTCTATTGGGTCAGCCCTGGACGACGGTGACAGACGATGAAGACTTCATCGAACATCTACTAGGCTTGTACTTTGCCTGGCAACATTGTTTCTTCCAGAGTTTTCCGGAGAAACTCTTCCGCGAGGACATGGTAAAGGGAGGTACGAAATACTGCTCGAGGCTGCTTGTCAACGCAATACTGGCAGCGGGATGCCTCCTCTCCCAGAGACCTGAGGCCCGTCGGGATCCCTCAGACAGTCGCACCGCAGGTCTCGACTTCTTCGAGGAAGCGTTACGACTCTTGGCAGATATACACACGTCAAGCCTCACAACAACAGCAGCACTCTATCTCATGTGTCATTTCGACGGTACCCGAGGACGACTAAGTTCCTTGTGGCTCTTCAGTGGCCGTAACTCTCGTATGGCTCTCGATATCAATCTTCACCTACGGAATGATCGAACGCCTGCGGACCACCTGACAGGCGAAGCGTACGTGGAAGAGAAAGCTCGTTTGCATGCCTTCTGGGGCTGCTTCATTTCCGATCAGTGGGTTCTGCACGTAAGCAATCTGGTGTGAGGTACTGACAAATCATCGTAGGGTCACAAGCTTCACTCTGGGACGCTTACCGCAAATCCCCACCAGTGCTGTCACCGTTGATCTTCCACCAATTGATCCGGAGGAGGACGCTGAAGAGTGGTGCGCCTACGACATCAATCGGCCGAGAAAGCCGAGTGCCAGATCTACCACTTTCAATCAGGTAGCTGCTCTGTCCAAAATTGTCAACTCGACACTGCAGCTGTTCTTTGCACCCACGGTAGCTTTATGCGGCAACAAATTGTTAGAGGAGTATGCAAAGTACACGTCATGGCACAAGACCCTTCCCCCGATAGTCTCCATGATCGACGACGGTACTCCGCACGTTCTGTGTCTGCAGTGAGTGTTGAGAAGACTCCTAAGGAAACGACACACGACTGACACTCACACCACCAGTATGTACTACCACGCCGCAGTCCTCCTACTTTTCCGCCCGTTCCTCAAAGCAACTTTCACCAAATCCCCAGTCTCACCTCGTGAAGTATGTCGGCAATCCGCCGACGCCATTTCCAACATCTTCGCGCAGCACCGCCGGCTCTACGATCTCGCCGGCATCTACACCTTCCAAGTGCACTGCCTCCTGACGGCCTGCACGATTCACATCATCAACGTGCCCGCGCTCTCCTCGACCTCGTACCTCACCGCGGCCTGCAACAACTTTCAAGATCTGATCCACCGCAACGAGTGGGCGACCGGCTCGCTGAATATCATCAAAGGGCTCGTCCAAAAATGGAACATCATCCTGCCCCTCGACGCCGAGACCGCCCTCTACCGCAACGCGCACAAAACGTCCGACTTCAACTTTGGCAACGAGTCCCAGGCCCAGATCTACCGGCCAGAGAAGCGCTCCCACTTCCTCAACCCCTCCACCCAGGTCATGCAGAAGCGCCAACGCCTCGCCCCGCGCGAGACGCGCGAGCAGCCAACGAATTACCTCTTTGCTCCCTTTCCCAACCAGCCCGCGCCGCTGCTCGGTCCGGTGCACACGAGTACGAGCGCTGATACCGAGCACAATGACGAGCTCAATAAGGTTGCACAGGGCTTGGATGGGCTGAGCTTCGGCGACGACTGGTTCGATCCGTTCATGGGATATCAGGGAGACGAGGGAACAGTGTCGTGACCTCTTCACTTTGCTGCGAAGAGTAACGAGTGAGGTGCGGGTGCTTCGGTTGCTGCGGTTAGGCAGGGGACGAGCGTGCGTTGCTCTGGCGCTGGATGGCTGGGCTTTTTTCAAGTACATACATACACCTATACCCTGCGATCTGGCCTTCGCTGGCTATCTTTTCATCGGGAGTATTGGGAGCTCAGCACAAGATTGATCGAGATGGAAAGCATGGGAATTTATGCGTGTGCCTTTTACAATGCAGGACTCGAGACAAAGGTTCTTTCCGATCTACCAACTGGTTTCCCTGCGCCTAACTAGAGTTTATGCCATTCATTGCTTATGATACACCGCGCCTAAGACCCGTCGAAGCCCCAACTATGCCTCTCTCTCTCTCTCTCTCCCTCGTCTCCGACCCACCCAAAGCGCCGCGCTACGGCGCCTTGACGGGCTGATCGTCGATGTATTCCTCCTCTCTGATGCCGTCCTTGGTCAGGACTTTGACCAGCATGCCCTTGAAGTCGACGGGCAGGCGGCGCTTCAGCTCGTCGGTGCACATGCGCAGGATCTTCATGCCCTGCTCGAAGGAGATGTCTGGGTGGTGATGCTTGTCGAGGATGGAGAGGCAGTAGTACCTGTAGCAAAAAGAAGGTTCGGGATTGTCAGCCATCCTGCCGCTATTCCCGACGGCAGTCTTGCCTCACTGCTGAAAGACACGATACGGGGAACAGAGACGAAGGGGGAAACGACGCACTGTGCATAGCCGTGCGCGGCATACGGCAGCGGCGCCAACGCCGCCAGGTAGTCGCACCAGTACAGGCTCGGCCGCTCTCGCACTGGGTCGTAGCCACCCAGCAGCAGGTTCACGTTGTACGGCTTGCGCGAGCGCAGCGCCTTGGCCAGCTCGCCGCGCACAAAGGACGCTACGGCCGGTGGGCCCAAGTGCGTGTCGTTGCGCATCGAGTAGAGTTGGATGTTCGCTTGAATGTATTCGGCAAATTGCACTGTGCGGAGGACGGAGTCAGCAGGTGTGGTGAGGGAGATGGGAGGAGTGGGTACGGATGAGGGTGGTGGGACGGCGATGGTCGTAGACGTACCAGTGTCGCCGGCTTCTCCGCTGAACGCCATCAGCGTGTGCTTGTTCAGTTCGCGCGTCTTGTCGTCGGACGTCTTGAGGATGGTGGCGCCCCGCATGGCGGCTTTGGAGGCGGCGATGATGGTGAAGTCTTTCCCCGTTATGCCTAGAAGGACCTCCCTGGGAAGAGGGTGAGCTTCGTTCACGATGAAGGTTAGATGGAAGCTTACATGACGGGTGATGTGTAGTGGGTTTCAGGCAGAGAAGAGAATAGTGTATAGAAGGGGTTCGTTCGATGTGTGTGTTGTTGCAATGTAGTTGTCGTCGGCTGTATTCTTCCCAGACTGATGTGCACGTCGTTCGTTACAGACGCGAGTCGTGAGCTGCCTTCGGCGCCCTGAAGCTCCCGCTTGAAACCGAAGATCCCCCACTAGCGGCAGAATTTCCTAAATGTTTCCATTCTGCCCAAGAAAGCCTCACGAGTGATAGAACCGGTGCCAGAACGCCCAGCCATGTCCTCCTTCTTCACTACTCCGGCCTCGCAGCGTAAGAGAAAGAGAGGTGACAGTGCTACTACCCCCGTCCCCAAGAAACGCAACACTACCATTCCCAATGCACGGCCACGGAGCGACGGCGGCGCAAGCACAAGAGAAAGAGCGCGGCGAGATGATGAGTCTATATCCGGCAGCGAGTCGGAGGATGAAGGACGGTGGAGAGGGGCAGATGACGGGGTAGAGCAGTCATCAGAGTCGGAGTACGAGGACGAGACGGCGGCAGAGCGGCGAGTGAGGCTCGCCGAATCCTACATCGAGAACATCCGGCGGGAGGTCGTGGACGAGGCGGGCTTTGATGCAGCAGACGTAGATCGAGACAACATAGCAGCGAGACTGAAGGAAGACGTCGCCGAGACGAAGGGTCGACTGTACCGGCGGCTGGCTTCAGACCTCTCCTTCAACACGGCCGCCCACACGCAGTTCCGCGCAGACGTGCAGTCCTACACCGGCATAGCGACCTGCCCGCCCTACGCCTACACCGTGTCGAAAGACATGACGCTCATAAAATGGGAGATCCAGACTCCTCCTACAGCCTCAGACTCCGATCTCTCCCCAACAAACGGAGCTACAACCACAACCACAGTACCGCCACCACCACAACAGTCGCGCCGTAGACCCAAACAGCTCATCTTCACCAAAGGCAACAAGAACGAGGCGGCCTCTCCCGCCTACCAGCACCACACCTCTTCCATCCTCTGCGTCGCGGCCTCCGCCGACGGCCGGTTTGTCGCGACGGGCGGCCAGGACCGCAAACTGATCATCTGGGCCGGCGCAACTCTATCCCCGCTAAAGGTCTTCTCCCAGCACCGCGATGCCGTGACTTCCCTCGCCTTCCGCCGCGGCACCAACCAGCTCTTCTCGGCCTCGGCCGACCGCACGATCAAGATCTGGTCGCTCGACGAGCTGGCGTACGTCGACACGCTGTTCGGGCACCAAGACGCCGTCGTCGCGCTCGCCGCGCTGGGGCTCGAGCGCTGCGTCAGCGTGGGCGCGCGCGACCGCACCGCGCGCCTGTGGAAGGTGGTCGAGGAGTCGCAGCTGGTGTTCCGCGGCGGCGGCAGCAGCGTCACGCGCACCAACCGTGGCGACGGCAGCAGCAGACCCAGCAGCAACAACAGCAACAACAACCACAACAGGGGCCACGCGGAAGGCAGCATCGACGCCGTCGTGCTGATAGACGACGAGACCTTCGTCACCGGCTCCGACAACGGTGCCCTGTCGCTCTGGAGCGTGCACAAGAAGAAGCCCCTGTTCTCCGTCCCTGCCACCCACGGCTGTGACGCGCCGCTCGCGCCCGACGAGGCGTCGGCGGAGCGCAGCCCGTCGCCGGGCGTCGTGGGCGCGCCGCTGCCCCGCTGGATCACGGCGCTGGCGGGCGTGCCGTTCAGCGACGTCGTCGTCAGCGGCAGCTGGGACGGCGCGGTGCGGGCGTGGCGGGTCAGCGAAGACCGCCGACGGCTAGAGGCGCTGGGGCCGGTGGGCTGGCTTCCCCCAGACGATCCAGACACACCCGCCGACCCGCACGCGGACACAGACGCAACGCTGCACCAGCCGCCACCTGCGAGCGGGGAACTCGCAAGCGCGAGTCCTCACCCGCAGCAGCAGCAGCAGCAGCAGCAGCAGCAGCAGCGGCAGCAACACGCCCGCGTCCGCGGCGTCATCAACGCCCTCTCCGTCTTCGAGCGCGGCGAGCGCGGCCGCGACGGCCTCTGCATCGCCGTCGCCGTCGGCAAGGAGCACCGCCTGGGCCGCTGGATCAAGGTCCCGCGCGCCCGCAACCGCGGCGTCGTGTTCGAGGTGCGCCGCAGAGGCGCGGCGTCCGGTGCTGGGGAGGGCGGGACCGCGAACGGAGACGGAGACGAGGGTGCGGGCGAGGAGTTGGCAGGGGCGTGACGGGAGGGTGGTGGGGCGGGTTGGCGGGTTGCGGAGCGGGAGGAAGGGGAGAGAGGGGAGGAGAAGGAGAGGGCGGTTCGTGCTGGGTGGGGCTTTTCATCTTGAACGAGAACGGGGAGAGCAGAGACTGACTCGACGCGGGCACGGGACACGCAATCAGGTCCTGAGTTGCGATCGCCGGGGCAAGCAGATGCGCGTGTCCCTGTATACAACCAGCCCTACCCCCTACGACCACCCTTTCCGGCAGCCTCGCACGCCCGTGCGTTCAGCCGCCGCTAATCGCCATGTACGCGAAGCCGTCGCTCGCGCTCGCCGTCGTCCCGGCCGATGACGGCGCAGCAGGCCTGCTCTCTCCTCCCCTGGCCTCTGTGCCCTCGGTCCGCTCCGTCCCCTTCGTCACCCCCTCCCCCTTCCCCTCCTCGCCCTCCTCACCCCTACCCCGTCCCCCCTCGCCAACGATGCTCCGCCGCCACCGCAGGCCGTCGACGCAGCGCCTCGCGGCGACGCTGACGCACATGACGGCGTCGAGCGGCTTGAGCGCG
>NAJN01001575.1:0-10340 GCA_005059845.1 Cryomyces minteri
CAACAGCATTCAGTTGTGCTGGTAAGAGGTGGGAGAGCACAGGATTGTCCGGGTGTTAGATACCACCTTGTAAGAGGTGCAATGGATCTGGCAAGTTTCCAACCATCCACATTCCCGTGTCGTATTCCCGCTCCGCTAAGTACATACCTCGTAGGGCGGTGTGGGCAATCGGATTACCAGCCGTTCAAAGTACGGAACGAAGAAGCCAAAGACGGGTTAATTGAGCGGACAGCTGCTGGGTGGCAATGTTGGTTCTGAGTAAAGAAAGCATGGCATAGTGTCTGGCGATCTGCGCGCCTCGCACATGTGGGAGACAATGCCTGAAGGCGCATACATTCGAACTTCTTTCAAGACCAAACCCCTCTTCCCCCACCTACTGGAGATTCAATCACTCGAAGGGAGTATCATGAGACACGTACGTCTTTACCGAAGTTCGAACCGAAGTGCTCTATGTCTCCTGTGTTTGTACATTTCTTTCTGACTCCTCCAGTTGTTCGTTCAGTCATGTTTCTTCATTCTGCGTCGACCGCCATTGGTTGTCACAGCGAAGAGTTCAATTGTCACCACAAAGTCTCCCAGTGTCCTGCAACTACGAATGTAGAATCAATCATCAGACGCACCCACAATCGTGCTTGTGTGAACACGCATTAGACTCTTTGCCATCCCTTCCGTGCAACTATGCCTATGGCTATGTCGAGTGTCTGACACTGGCATGTGACTGGAGGCTTCTTACGGAAAGCGTGAGACGCAAGGTCCCAACTGCAAGCGATAATGCGGCTCTCGATAGGTCCAGAAAAACACACAAACGGTGAATCGCACGTTGAGGTTCTACGCTTAGGCAACACAGATACTGGCCCGGGTCTTAAGAAGCGAGTGAATTTTTTTTACAGGTCACTCGACTAGCTGACGCGATTCAAGGCAAAACAGTGAACGAAGCCCACATGATCCACTGTACGGATCGTCGCGGCGACTAGGCTACACCCGATTATCCCGCCCGTACAGCTGTTACACTGCTATGCCAGGAGCGTGTCTTGAGTGTGGGGTCGAGGCAGGGCCGTGAGGATAACTTCACGAGCTCGTATTCCCCAAAGCCATTGAGTCCTGTGCTCCCTTATTCAAGACACTCACTAGACACGTTAGGGGTCACGTTGGCCAAACGTATGACGCTTTTGCTTCCCTTCGGCGAGAACATATACCTTGCGTCAGCAACGCAATCTATGCCCTTGCAGAATCGTCGACTCCTACATTGCACTTAGGGTCTTCTTGCTTCCCTTGCTGCACGTTCCGCTCCAACGTCAAAATGGCAATTACATTGAAGCTCATTGCTGTACTTTTGCTAAGCATGAGGTGAGCTAGGCCATCTCGACAAATGGTGATGCAGGAACGTTGATCCAATCCAAGTTTCTTCTCAACTGTGATGCCAGAGGACGGCAAGCGACCCAAGAGCTCGCGCCATACGTTCAGCACTGTCAATACCTGCCCAGCTAGTACGCCTTTCACCACCATCTACGTGACCTCAACGACGTATGTCACGACCGCCACGGATTACGCTACCTTCTCTGCCGTCTATACACTGCCTCGTTCTTGCCCGACCGTATACACAGAAGTTCCAGGTACCAGCTGCGTATTCGACACTTCCACATGCATCACGCTTGACTGCATCAGTCTGGCAACTATCACTGCGGTGTGCCAGACGAGCACAGATAGATGCTGCAAAAAGACAACGACCAGTACGCTGTATCGCGACTGTCCCAAGAGTTGTCCTACAGGTTGTGCGACGGGCTATACCACCATCACACTGCCGTGCCAAACACCGGCTAAGGCGACTCCTACGTCGACGAAGAATGAGGCAGATGGCTAGTGCACCGGGACGTAGCAATGGTGGCGACGTCTTGGAAGGAGGAGACGCAGATTGAAGTTGGAAGCGCTTGGTGTTTTGAACTATCGACGCATTTCTTCTCTTACAGAGTTCTGGGCTTGCAGTGCGGGAGTACCTCGACCGTGCGACTTCCCCCAGAGCCTGAAGAGTTTGGAACTGCTACAACAGCAGCTGCCTTGGCCGTCTCGTTTTTCTCTGCGCTTCGACTTTGCCAAAAGTGACATCTCGTCATTGCACACGTGACAATGTTGTAAGCTCACATCTAGAGTCAGCACAGCCGCTTGCCTCGAGGATCTCAGTTCTGTTCGCCCAGGATCTGAGCACTGTAATTGCGCCGTTCCACTACAGACCTTCCCCAGACGATGGCACGGAGAATTAAGACCGGCAGTGGAATACGAGACACGAACACGAGGCACAAGACACAAGACTCGAGACATGAGGGTTCCGCCAAGCTGCAAAACATTGTTCGACATGGACCTTTCGAGCTTCCCGCGTACGGAGTAACGCTGTGGCTGACAGCCTCTCTCTTCCATGAATGAGGAGTCTTACGAAGTACGTTGCGTCCGGCCGCACTTCAACGACCCGAGGTGCATATAGGCAACGGTATGTAATTATCCACGAGTTGGATAACACTCTGTATAACTGGACGTGTGTTCAGGGTATGCGGGTTGAGTTGAGGCGAACGATGCCGGACGATCCCTCACAACATCATTCTGTAAGTGGAGTGATATTATCGGGTTCCCAAGGTGTTTCTTAAATGAATGGGTTCTAATTTTGCATATCTCAACCTCCTTTGATAGTCGAACGCGACCTCTGAGTGGTTCATCTTGGTGTCACTCTCCCCTCTTCAGACTGGATTTTTGCTGTTGTCTCAACGAGACTCGGTCTGTTGAAGACCCTTTGGAAGTGTACCCCTAGAGCAGAAGCGCACAGCGCAACTGTGACAATGAGAAGATTCATACTAGTCGCGGTACTGGTGGTCACACTAGGTGTAAGGTAAATGGCTTGCACGGCCATAGCCGCGGACGATCACATTTGATCTCAGCCCTACTAGAGACGCTAGCACGATCGATCCATCCCGCCGGGAGCTTGGTTTTAGCCAACGATTCGAGGTCAGGCTCTGCTTCACTTTACACATTACCTTAATTCCAACCCGAAGCACCCCCACCCCGTCTCTTCCACTTGCATAGATCCCTACCAGCAATATGGCACCTTCAGCAATAGACGTACACAGCGGTGTTGCCAACGATGGCATAGATCCTATTATCCTCTCCCTCCGTAAAACGCTCACTACCGAATTAAATCCTCTTGCCTACCGCTTTCGCGCCCTCTTTTCCCTCAAACATCTCGCGTGCCTCGATCCGCCGACCGAGCAGACGATACCCGCCATCAAGGCCATCGCAGCCGGATTCTCTTCGCCCTCAGCACTACTGAAGCATGAGCTTGCGTACTGCCTGGGTCAGACTCGCAACGCAGCAAGTGTGCCCTACCTACGACATGTGCTGAGCGATCTTCAAGAGGACACAATGTGCAGGCACGAGGCGGCAGAGGCTTTGGGTGCTCTGGGTGATCTGGCGAGTTTAGAATTGCTCGAGAAGTTCAGGGACGCCGTTGAAGAGCCACCGGAGGTACGGGAGACCTGCGAAATTGCGGCTGCGAGGATCGAGTGGGAGCACTCAAGTGATCGAAAGAAGGAGCAGCTGAAGCAAAGGTACGAGCCTTGTACCGAACAAAGTTGAGTGCACAGACTGAGACATCATTACAGTGACTTCGCCTCAATCGATCCTGCACCACCGCTACCACAGGCATCACAAATGCCAGCAATCGAAGAGCTACAGAGGACCCTTCTAAATACCACGCTTCCCCTCTTCCAGCGATACCGCGCAATGTTTGCGCTCCGAGACCTCTCATCCCCTCCCAACCTCCCTACAGCTATTCCCGCCATTCAGGCGCTTGCACAGGGATTCAGCGACCCGTCGGCTCTCTTTCGGCATGAGGTAGCTTTCGTGTTTGGACAGCTGTCACACCCTGCTTCGATACCCAGTTTGGTGCAAACGCTGAGCAATCAGAATGAGGCGAGCATGGTCAGACACGAGGCCGCTGAGGCGCTCGGCTCAATGGGCGATGAAGATGGGGTCGAGGATGTGCTGAAACAATTCTTGAACGACCCGGAACAAGTCGTCAGAGAAAGCGTCGTGGTAGCCTTGGACATGGCAGAGTTCGAGAAGGGAGGTGACAGGGAGTACGCGATTGTGCCGGAGGCTGTTAGGGAGTCGATTGAAGGATGAGATATACCACCAAACGGCAATCAAGCCGAGCATGCCGGACTCTGAACCTTCACGATTGCTGTTAGGTGCCAACGATCATGCGACGTTCTTGCCTCGGTTCGAGATCTACGTCAAGAGGCGACGAAGATGAAAGGATACGGCGTCATGATGAATCCAGAATATACAGCTGTGGCACTGTGAGGTACTGTAGGACCCGACAACAGATAGAAACTCATATTTGAAGCGTTTCAGTTGTTTGTGTTCCACCTATTTGACTTCGATTAGTGGGTGAGTTTGGCTTGCAGCAGGGGGTTCTCTACTTGTGACCACACTCGCAGGTGTAGAATACCGTACTGCCTTCGTCTGCACTACGCAGTTGCTGTGTGTAGTACCTGACTTCCTCACGACCGCACTTCTCGCAAGTCTGTCTGATGGTAGCGTCTGTCTGCATGTCCTCTTCGGTGAGCGTCTGCACCTCGGACCGCTTCGCTCTCAAAGCTGAAGGAAATGCTGACGGTTTGGATCGCGTGATAACAACTTTCGACGATGTGTCTATGCACTGGGGTCTCAACTGGCTGTACCACACACGCTGGACATGAGCAAACACACCTTTGTTCGAAGCTCCGCACACTTCACATACTAGAAGTGCTTTGGCGTCTCCAGCACTTCCGTCGAGAAGGTTGCCGCAGTCGGTGCAGAACACCAAGGAGCCTATGGCAGACATGGTTCTGGTGGAAGAGGGGGACTCAATGCGTACACCGATGTGATGGACACCCGGAGACAACTGAATGCAAGGTGAAGTGGTGGCACGGTACTCAGTTGGCATCGCCTTACCCCCTGCAATCGAGCTTTTACTCCGGCACTTTCCATGCGGCTGGAACAGTCAACAGCCCTGTCGGCGGCGTGGTCTCTCCGCGCCGCAAATGCGCCCAGCGCAGAGCCTCAAACAACGTAAAGTACCGTAGGTGACCCAAGGTCCTTACAACACATTGGAATGGAAGTGCTCAAACGTCAGCCACGGTGAAACAGCGCCATCCCGTGTTGTTGCAAGATTGGCAGAAGATGTAGGAACGGCTGCCCTGCACGACTAGTCCCGTACTGCCTGTCCACCGCGCGTTGGCTGCGAAACCTTGAGCCATCCACTGTCGGCCGAATTCCATCTCACAGCTCCCTCCTAGTTCTGCAACCTTCCATAAGCCTGGCCGGCTCGAATGTGCATCAGCACGTCTGTTTAGTCCTTCGAGGACACAGCTTCCGGGTCCACTGCACTCGTTTGATGGTGCTGCAGGCTGCAGAGCGCAGTCATGAACGGCGCAACAAACGGCTACGAGCATCGCAGCGATGGCATACGCCGCCTGGCCCGACCCCCGACGGTCGATGAAGCCCTTCAGTATTCACCTCTGAGCTCGATCGTCCCTTTCAATCCAGGTACATATGCCTGCTCAACCCCGTTGCACCACCATACGAGATTGCCGGCTTTACTTACAATCGGTCCACAGAACTCATATCTGTGCCATCTGCATCTCCTGCGGCTACCTCTTCTATCTTCACGAGTCAAGAAGAGCGTCGTCTTGCCAGAAGACATGTGGACTCGTTGAGCCTTGAAGCTTCTCGGCCCCAAGGCACCTCCAGACTCTTACAACAAACGCTGCAAGATCTGCAGAACATTCTACACTGTGGCGGCCTGACGCTGTTGTGAGACCTCCACCATGAGCTATAGCCCTCTTCAAAGTTGAATGCCGACTAACGCTCAACAAGTCAACTCAAGAGGCCTGCTCATCTTAGCAGCGGGTCTCTGTCAAGTAGCCACGACTCAGCCTCACCAAACCAATTCAAAGCTAGGCATCACGTTTCTTCAGCTAACCTAAGTCCGCTCGCGAACATGGTTCTGGAATCTAGTAGTGTAACCTATCGATGTATGTGAAACTGCGAATCTGTCTCTGAAGAGTCTGACTCCGTCGAAGATCCCACCCCTGTCTCGCCAGAATCGAAGGCTTTAGACAGCAACGTATCGTCACCTATTGCCAAGGATCCTGAGCCCAAGTCTCACATGCAGGGCAGATACTCTTCTCGAACAGTCAACGACGCAGCCGTTGCTCTGAGTGCTTCGGACCCTGAAGCAGCTGACGTATCGAGTCACAACACCTCATTAGTACCGGTCGTCGTGATTCCAGGACTAGCAAGCCCCTCACAGCGGGTGCACTACGAAACGTTTCCGGACATAGATGCAAGGGTAGGAAGAGGTGACGATAGCCCGTCGAAGAGACGGAACCGCGAAGATCTTCGCGTAGAGGAGGAAGTGTTGGCACTGAACGTGGATCAAAGAGAAAAAGCGGATGTCGCTCTGCGCTATTGCCAAGATCTGATAGCGGAAATCTTCGAGGCGGAGGATCGTTTACAATCAGACACCTCAGGTGCTATCACGGCAGATGCAGCCGACTTCTTCATATCTGGTATCGTCGGCGAACGGGAGCTACCGCTTCTCACGCGTGGCATTCAGCACAGACTGGAGCGTGCAATTCAGAAAGCTATTTCCGCGTCCCGATTCAACGCTATTCCAGTGGAACACCTAGGCCGAGTGCAAAGGTTGTGCGAGGGTGCTGTGACTGCTGCGGATGGCATCAGCCTCGGCGTAGTGGGCGGATGGACTGAGGACGACCTAGAGAAATGGGTGAACAGAATCGCATCAGTAGAGAACGGTCTACAAGCGTCGAGGATCCTGCTCAGAATCATGACGGCAGGTCGTGAAGAGAAACAGCTCTATTCGGAAGATCTGTTACAGACCGTCATGAATACTGTGAAGCACGTTGTGGACTCCTGCTTGGCTCCTATTGCAGAGGCTCGAAACATTGGCCAGGACACGGAGTCGTTCGGTATTTATGCAGCGCACAAAAAACCTCTCTCCGCTCTTGTACAGCTATCTAGCAAAGTATTGCTGCTCCTCGGCGAGCTGCTTGTGAAGGTCGACGTTGCCGAAGGAGCCATCACAGCTGTCGAGTTCCTCTGTGCGAGGCTTATCTTTGTGGAAAACGGGCACAGCGAGAAGGAATCTGCTCTTGGTGTCCAGAGATTTGAGCTCCTCCGGCGAACTGCTATGGATGTACTTGCAAAGATATTTGCACGCCACCCTGACCAAAGGACTTTCATATTCGACGAAATTCTCACATCGCTTGAGAAACTTCCAGTCACTCGCCAAAGCGCGCGACAATTCAAGCTGGTTGATGGCAAACCGATCCAACTGGTCTCTGCCCTACTCATGAGGCTGATCCAGACAAGCGCCACACGCTCGACACATAGATCAACTACCACGGGTGACAATTTGATTTCAGCGAACAACAGGCATGAGCAGGATGGTGCGTCTGATTCCGGAGAAGGAGATGCGGACGTGGATCAGGACCAAGAGGCGGAGACCGATAGAGCTTCTGAAAGCGCCCACGATGACAAGATGCAAGGCTTGATTAGGCTTGCCAAACCTTTGCATGACGGAGCCCAGGCAAACGCTCACTACTTGGTGAAGTTCATGGTTCAACGCGCACTCTCGTCTACAAAAACGGGCGATCAGCCTTACCGGAGTTTACTTGATATCTTTACCGAAGACTTCATCGGCGTCCTCGGTTCGACGGACTGGCCCGCTGCAGAGATGTTGCTGCGAGCTCTGCTCTCTAACATTGTAAGTCTCATGGAGAATGAGAAGAGCACAGCTCCATCTAAGAACATGGCTTTGGATCTCTTAGGTGTGATGGGGTCTGGGATATCTGATCTGAAAATCCACGTCCGTAGTGCTTGTCGCAGTTTGGACGTCAACGAGTCTGAGCTTTCCACCCGCCTTGTGCAACTATTTGAGGACTTGGTTGATGAGAAAACGGACGACACGGATTTCCTGGAGTTTGATGGACCTTATCGAATAGTGTTGGAATACTTGCAGGCACGAGATGTAGACGATGCACAGCTCCAGAGTGCTTGCGGTTTTCACTTGACACAATGGGCCAAAAACACTTGGACCGCATGTGGAGCGGACCGAGGATCAGACAATGCAGGTCGAGAAGTCCTGGTAACCCTTAGCTCTCGATTGAAACATATGATCCTCGACAAAAAATGGCTAGAGAACGAATAGTCAGTATGTCCTAATGGTCCATGATCTTAAAACGCTAACATGGCCTTGATAGTGAATCCGAGACCGTCGCCACTACTCAGGCTCGTCTGGCTTGCGCCTTGATCACTCTAAACTCGCCTTTCTGTAGAGCCTACAAGCGCATCTTCAGCATCCTTCTAAAGTCTATGACGAGCGATCATGCGACTGTCAAGAGCAAGAGCTTGAAAAGCATTTTACAGCTACTTGAGAAGGATCCTTCCGTTCTGGATCGGGGAAACTCTGTTATGGTTTCGATCATGCGCTGCACTCTAGATGCATCGCCCCTCGTCCGCGACTCGGCATTGGTGTTGATTGGTAAATGCCTGGCACTCCGACCAACCCTCGACGGAGAGGTGTGCGATCGAGTGATCGAACGTACAGCGGATGCTGCAATTGGCGTCAGGAAGCGTGCCATGAAACTCCTAAAGGACATCTACTTGCGAAGCAACGTGGGGGACAACAAGCCGTACATTGCCGATGCTCTTCTCCAAAGGATCAATGACACCGACGAGAGCGTATCTGACCTTGCACGGCAGACATTTGAGGATATATGGATTTCGCCTTTCCATTCCACATTGTCTGCGAAAGTTGAATCCGTACAATCAAGGCTTGCTGTCAAGAGCCAGACTTTGCTCATAGTCAAGACGGTTCAACGAGGAGAAGGCGTGTTGTCCGTTCTCCATTCCCTACTGCAAAGCGTTCTCTCCAACGATTCGAAGAATGCAGTTCTGAACTTCCAGGTCTGCAAGGCAATGGTCGCCGTCATGTTCGATAGTATTATCGACAGCGATGAGTTGTCAGGCAGGCCTACGCAGGCCCACGTGTTGCAGACGCTGACGGTGTTCGCCAAGGCCAGTCCTAAGCTTTTCGACGCAGAACAACTAGAACTACTTCAACCATATGTCGCGAATCTATCGAACACTGACGACCTCCTCATCTATAGATCGGTCATTGTCATCTTCCGGCATGTTCTGCAACATATGTCTTCTTTGCAGCACGGCTTTCTTAGAGCGATCCAGGACGCTCTGTTCAGCAGCATAGCAAAAGTGGGCAGGATGGAGCTCAACGAGATTTCCTCATGTTTGTGGACAATAGACAGCATACTTAACAACACGGATCGCCTTGTTCGACTTACCACCTCCGTGCTGAAAGGTATATATGTGGCGAAAGACCTCAGCCCTGCAGACGACACGCCAGAATCGGCCGCGAGATCGGCGGGGGCTGTCAACCGTGTCAAGAGGTTGGTACTGATTGCAGGGTATTTTGGCAAGTACTGCGACTTCGACCAGAACGCGAAGTCGTTCAAAGAGGAGTTTCCCTGGTGGAAGGGTGACTCGGTTGCCGGTCTTGTTGTTGATATCATATGCCCTCTCACAACCCCAAAGCAACCCGCATCGATTCGCGAAACGGCCCTTGAGAGCATCTCAATGATCTGCCAGTTCTGGCCTCGGCAATACTTGAGATCTGACACAAATAGCGCATTTGAAACTGTTTTCGACAGTGGAGATACCCGGCTTGAGCATATTGTTCTTTCGGGTTTTCAAGACTTCTTCGCTCTCGAGGAGAAGCGTTCTGAGACCGGAGCCGAAATACCTGTTGGAAGCGGTATCGTCAATGGGTCCGATAGACTGGACAAGACATACATGGCTACGGACCACGACGGCGCCTCAACCTCGATTGCGCAACGCTTCCTTCAGCACATCCTTCGAATCGCTCTCAGCTCGGTAGGCGAGCTCTCTCTAACTGCTACTCAAGTCATCGCGAGCATAAATCGCCAGGGTCTTGTTCACCCGAAGGAGTGTGGCCCTGCACTGGTGGCCTTGGAGACTTCGCCCAACGCCAAAGTTGCCAGTATCGCAACACAAGAACATCGTGCGCTCCACCAGAAACATGAAAGCATGTTTGAAAAGGAGTACATGAGGGCTGTTCGGCGAGCTTTCATGTTCCAGAAGGAGGTCATCTGCGATACGCAAGGCTTTACTACCCAGCCATTCGCTTCGAAGCTGAGGCTGCTCTTCGATGTGTTGAAAACCGGCAACGACAGAGTCCGCAGAAAGTTTCT
>NAJN01001576.1:0-10330 GCA_005059845.1 Cryomyces minteri
ACGGAACGGATCGGACGGTTGGGTTTGAGACGTGCCCGGAGGGAGTGGGGCGTCAGTCGATCTTGATGGAGCTGTAGATCTTGGTGACGAACAGCCAGGAAGCGAAGAAGCCGATGGTGCCTGTCCCCGGTATCAGTCAAAGAGCTCGAACCGAACACACGCCCTCCCAGTACGGAAGGGGGAACGGCAGAGTGACGCGGCGGCGCGCGCGCGAAGGGGACGACTCACCGCTCAGCACGAAGAACAGGCCGCTGATCAGCGCGCTGTAGCCCAGGTACAGCACGCCGGCCGTCCAACTCCCGAAGCGCAACGCGCGCACCCAGTACAGCAAACAGTACGCAAAGACGTACGCGGCGCTGGCGCCCGCCGTGCAGAAGCTGCGCCACTGCCAGTGGTAGTTCTCGGCGCACAGCAGGAAGTAGACGATGAGCACGGTGACGCAGGCGGCGGTGCAGATCATGAGGCCGTAGCACAGGAACAGGAAGCCGAACATGTAGTACACCCGGCTGAACCAGATGCTGTTGAGGACAAAGTACAGCTCGACGAAGATGGCGCCGAAGGGCAGCACGCCGACGAGCAGCATGCTGGGCAGCGGGCGCAGGTAGCCGCGCGCCGGGGGGATCTGCCGCGGGATCTGGTTCGTGCGCACGGGCGCCGTGGGCGCGGCGGCGCGGAAGCCGAGCCAGCTGCCGGCGACGGACAGCGGCACGGAGATGAGGAACCAGATGGCGACGACGACGAGCATGGTGGTGAAAGGCACGGCGCCGGAGGAGCCGCGAGCCCAGACGAAGAGGTTGAGGAGGAAGAAGACGGCGAAGACGAGGCCCGGGATGGCGATGGGCGTGTAGGCGAAGTTCTGCTTCCACGCGTCGCCGTGGAAGGCCTTGTAGACGCGCGCGGACACGTGCCCGCCGATGAAGCCGAAGAGCGTGTACAGCAGGATCATGACGGTGCCGAGGGAGCCGCGGTTCGAAGGGGACAGGAAGCCGAGCAGGGCGAAGGCGATGGTGAAGCCGGTCATCATGAAGAGCTGCGCGCCGTTGCCCAGCAGCACGCTGAGGAGGAGCGGGTTCTTGGGCGGCCGGAACACGTCGCCGTGCACGAGCTTCCAGCCGGAGTCTTCCTGCACGCTGTCCTCGTCGCCGCCGCCGCCGAAGTCGTCGAGGCCGAGCTGGTCCAGGCGGTTGTAGCGCGCAATGTCCTTGCGCAGGCTGCGGAGGAGGATGGTGGACACCATGCCTATGAGGAAGACCACGATGACGGCAGAGTTGATGAGAGAGAACCAGTGGATTTTCGGGTCGTAGACGTGGAGGTACTTGTCCCAGCGTGTTGCAAACGAAGTTGCCGAGGGCCTCCAATAGACGCTGTAGGTGTACGTGACCTTCGTCTCCTCCTTCTCCGACAGTATCAGTGGGGCTGACTGGTCGCCGCACTCTGCCTTCCCCTCTCCCAAGCTTCTCGAGTCCCTCAGCGATGACGGCACCACCAATATTCCCACAACCCTGTACTGGTCCCTTCCAGCCTCGTGATAGTCGATCAAGATGTCGTAGTGGTTATGCAGAATCGGCTGCTCATCGTCCACTCTTCCCAACGCAAACCCTGGACTGTAGAACTGCGTATTACTGTTTGGGTCCAATTGCAGCTGGCCGGCCGGCAGGCCATCGATCAGCCAATTGATATCGTAATCCTGCCAGATCCTCCTATTCACAAACTTCGCATCCCTCGTCTCGAATACCTGCTCGCCACACGCCGCCTTGCACGTCTCGTTTCGCGCCATGTGCAGCTCGAAGGGCGACGTCTGTATGCGGTCGCCGAAGAGGATGCTCCCCAGGGATTCGGAGATGTACTTGGGCCCGCCATCGGGCTTGCAGAAGTGGAACGCCTGGTGGTAGTAGTCAAAGGAGAAGACGGAGCGGACTTGGGCGTCTCGTGCGGACTGGGATGGTGTGAGGTGGTTGACTTGTAGAGGGACTTTGTCGCCGGCTCTGTAGGATGTTGGCGCAACGCCGGGGAGGTAGAAGGCGGAAGAGAGATCGGGTGCAAAAAGCAGGAAGGCAGAGAGGAAGGCTCCAGCGGATGTGAAGCCATGTGTTCGCATCTTGGTTCGACTCGTGTTGCTTGACCCGTCAAGAAATGGGAGCCTTCGAGCGTGGGTGCTTTGAAGCGTTGCCCGCTCAGGGCGATAGTGAGGTTGCGCAAACCCAGGTATACCTTTCGGGAGGCTGTTGGAATATTGTGGACAGGCGTTGGAAAGCGTGGTGTGATGATGAGAGCTGCGCTGGGAAGTTGTTCTACGTGATTGTTCAAGGGGAAGCTGCTTCGCGGCTTTGACAACCGTTGAATGCAGCTCCGTCATGGCACGTGATGTTCGAACAACAGCTACACACGAAGTCAAACGGGCAAGCTCGTTGTTTCGAATTCGTATGTATATGTCGTCGGAACTGCCCATATATGACAGGCTCCGTGAGATACGCCCGCAATGCATCTTCACTGCCAAACTGACGCTGACCAAGTAGGCCAGAATCTACCGAATCCAGCTCAAAACCGTCAACAACGGCATCACTCGTGCCGACCATCATCGGACATCGTCAAAGCCGTCGCTCTCAAGCCAGAAGAACCGATGTGATATCTTAACAAAGGAAAGCTGTCGCAGAAGATAGAGAACAGAGGAAGCAGAGCAAAGCATCGCACAGCTCATACCAGCCCATCGTAAAGCGACAAGGCCGACACAATCGTCTCGTCGCGCTTGGAGCCTTCCTTGAACTCAGCCATGTCTAGACTGCCATTCTCGTCCTTGTCCATCATCTTGAAGATCTTGTTCACTCGCTTCTCCGGGGTATCCTCGTCTTCGGGCAGCTTCACCATTGATCCGACCTGCGGCGTACATCAGCACAGTGCTGAGGGTCAGGGGCCTGTTGCGTAAGCATCGATCTCACCATCTTGTATATTGCCTCCACGATCTGAAGCATCTCCTGGTAGCTGATCTTCCCGTCCCCATCAATGTCGTACAATTGAAAGGCCCAATCCAACTTGTCCTCCATCTTGCCTCTGCTCGTGACGCTGAGCGCGCAGATGAACTCTTTGAAGTCGATAGATCCCGACTTGTCCGCATCGAAGACGTTGAAGACGTAGTCTGCAAACGAGGATGGGTCGCCAAAAGGGAAGAATTGCTTGTAAATCTTCTGGAACTCTTCCTTCGTGAGCATACCCGAGGGACAATCCTTCAGGAAACCTGATTGGAAGAAAAACGACACTGTCAGCCGGAGGCATTCATAGAAGATCGTGGCGCGACAGATGAGCTTGCCTTTGTACCACTGTTGTAGCTCTTTCTTGTCGAAATGTGTGGCTTTCTGTAGGTCGCTGAGCTCCTGCTGCGAGAGCTTGCTCTGGCTAAGTGGGCGAAGGATCAGCCGGTCATTCTCCATGATGATGAATGCGACAGTGCTGTGTTGTGCAAGCTCTCCCTCCATGTTCTTGATTGCTATCTTCAACGCGCACTTCCGCTTCGCCTCGTAGTCGGCGTAGTTCTCTGAGTCGGGAGGAGGAATAGAAACATGACGTGGTCTTGCATAGTTGAAAGGTGCGCAAACTTGACAAGCCTCGTCATCGCATGGGAAGCTGGAGCGCCGTGGGCCGCGCTGATTGTTGGTTGGATTGCTGTCGTTCATCGTCGGAGCATTTGTTGGCACGAGGGAAATCCGTAGAGGTGCGGACGGACGTTGTCAAACAGTACCATGGCTCCGGAGACAGACAATTGTCGTCGGTTTGTTTTCCTTGTGCTCATGTTGCGTGACAGAAGTCCCAACTGAACGGAAGCTCCTCTGTGCGTGCCTCAGAGAGCAAACGGAGCAAATGGAAAGAACTCACGATTTGCCCATGATGCTGGAGGGGTACTTGTTGGTTCCTGTATCTCCAGTGTTCTCCCACAAGGCAGAGGAGGATGCTAGATGAGGCGGGACAAGGTAGCAGGTGAGGAGGGTAGAGGTGCAGCCGGACCAGGGCTTGTGTTGTACTGTAGACTGGGCAGAGGCCGTCAACGGGTGGTGGAGCGTTGAAGCAGAGCAAGCAGGCAGGCCACCGCGGGCGGGAGATCAGCTACTGTGCCTAGTTGCGGGGCGAGAACGAGGCGCAGCTGGCGCCAAGGGAGAGGCGTTTGTTACCTTACCTTACCTTATCTTATCTTATCTTACCGCATCTCTTCTTATCTTACCGTATCTCATCTTACCTTTTGTTGCCTTAGCTTGATTTACCTTACCTTACCTTACCTTACCTTACCTTACCTTACCTTACCTTACCTCGAGCCGCCGTATCCCTCGTCCTCATCGTTCGCAAAAGTCCCCCACTCGTCCACCTTTCCATGTCTGCGCTCGACTCTGTCCACCGACGCAGTCATAGCTGAGGAGGACAAAGGTGTGTCGGCATGGAAGCAGAACTGAGAGCGCAACTCGAACGCGTCGAGAAGGCGCTGTCCACCCTCATCGACTCCATCGTGTCGTACAATCCCTCCATCGCAGCAGCAGAAGACCTCGTTGCTGCCGACGATGACTTCAGCACCGGCCTCGAGCGACGTGGGATACAGCCTTGTTGCAGCAGCGAGGCGATACAGAGCTTACAAGCATACAGTTGTCCTTCATCAGAAGAACCACGCGCGCATCCTCTCCCTGCGCAACACCTACGAATCGAATGACGACTACATCAAATCTACCCTCACCCAACTCGCCCGACTCCGTTCGGACCTCCTGGCGACGTCCGCGACCACCTTCCCACCCGGATCGCGCGACGTACCCTACGATCAGCTCCTAGCGTATGCGAAGCACATCAGCAAGTACACCGTTCCGCCTACGTTTCGAGCAAAGACAATCGAAGGATCGCAGCAACAACCGGCGAATCTGACGGATGCAAGACCTCAAGCACAACAACGACCCACGAACGGTATCACGGCATCTCCAACAGCAGCAGAGGGCGCGCCAGATGGGGAGCCTCAGATCGCCTTCCCGGAAGGCATCGGCCTGTCTTCACTCGACCGAGAACAGAAGAACTATCTGGACCCCAACGCCAAGCTTCCCTGGGTGCCCTGGCCATCTCCCGAAGTCATCCGCGGCGGCGCTCTCGGCCACGTCCAGAGTATGGCGGAGCAAGGAATAGATCTGGCTGCTGTGCTGACGCCAGAACAGCAAGCGTCAGAGGACAAACGGAGAGCAGACGAGTTGAGGAGGGCGCAAGAGCGGGAGGAAGAGGCGAGTCGGCAAATGGCCGCACTTGTGGGCGCAGGGCAGAGGAGGGATCATCTGCAGGAAGAGGCCTTCAGCGGGCTTGATGACTTCTGATGGGATGCTCATTCTACACCATCCGGTTTCTTCCTTCCAGACGCGGGGGAATGCCACCATGACCACGAAGCAGTGCCGAGAAGTTCTTTGTAAGGAGAAGTTTAGCTTACTCCGGCTCGAGAAGCTCTCGAACATATCAGCCAAATCCTCAGCAAACACACGCCGCCGCGGTCGGGCTCCGTCGCCCACATGAATTGTTGCACGTAAAACATCGAGAGCCACCATTGAAGATTCGAATAGATATGGAACGAGGGAGTCCTGGCAAGCCGCACAAGTGCAGGATCAGGAGACAACGGCGCCGGGAGAACAAGATGGGATGGAGACTCGCAGAGGCACGCGACAGAGTTGCAGGACGCGACGGGGACTGAAGACGAAAGACAGGGGAATCAAGCGTCTCCGAGAAGAAGCAACACACCCCTCATTCAGAGCCACACGCGGACCAAACGCCAGAATAACCCCCAGCGTCGGTCAAGGGCACGGCACATCCCACGAACCCCGCCGCTCGTCGGTGTCGTAAAAAGGGCCACCTATCCCGCGAAGCCTCAGAAGTGCCGCGGCCGTGCCGCAGCATCCTTCCCTTCGCGACGCTCCCGCCCTCTCACGGCGCGGTCGGGGCCGCGGCTGCGACGTGCGGATAAGCAAACGTCTAGGCGGGACGACGCGTTCCCTCAGCTTTCGCTTCATCGTTACCCTCCGTAGTTCGTGGTGTCTATCTTGGCCCATCCTTACATAGAGTAGATAACGCACGTGCGCCCTGAGCACAGGACCGGTTGTCACTGTGATATGCAGCAGCCATACACAGCAGTAGCGACATGAGCGTTCAGAGCGTACGCTGTTCACCACTCGCTACATCCGACGATAGTGCCTCGTGCGAAACGTAGGATATCTGTGTCCAAAACCAACGTGCACGAGATGGAAGTCCCCTCTACACGCCATCGTGACCGCGTCTGATCGTCGGCGCTAGTGTTTGTTCCCCCGGCAAAACGCCTCCCTGGCCAGCCCGACCCAGCCTCAGCCACAAGGGAGCGCCGGGGCTCATACCGCGCCCACTCCATACAGAAGCGCCTCGTTCGGGCGGCGGTACAGGTACATGGAAAGGGATGAACTCCTTCTGACAACAGGGCAAGCAAAGCAAAGGACACGCTCGATCCCGTGGAAGAAAGGGAGGCGCTAAAGGCACGAGAGCGCAACGACAAACGCAGTACAAGAGATGCAGACGCGACAAACACCCCTTCGTCTACTCCACCCCAGCCATGCGGGCCTCCCCCCGATTCAAGACGGCGCCATGGCGAAATCCGCCTGCTCCTTGAACGCCTTCAGCTCTGCGAGCTGCGAGGTCAGCTCGCTGAGGATGTCGGCCATGGGACACGCCTGCTCGAAGAGGCGGCCGGGGCGGAAGGGGCGGATGAGGTTGCGCACGGCGAGGGAGGTGATGCAGGACTGTGCGGTTGAGCGTTAGCGGCGACACTCGTCTGTGCATTCATACCACATTTCTACGCCAAGTCGTGTACGGAGTTGTAGGTTTATTTGGACGGACAATGGAGTGGTGGATTGACTTACCTCGATCCTCGAGACCTGATGCTCGACAAAGTTGATCAAGAACCGATCAGTGATCTCCCCGCCGCGGTTCTTCATGCGTTCCAGCAGCGCCGTCTCGGGCGCCTTGAGCTCCGTCGTGCCAGGGCATTCGAGTGTGGAGCACAGCATTTCGAGGCGCAGGCTGATGTTCCACAATTCCCACACGTCCTCGGTGTCGATGGTCAGCTGGCTGTCGCGCGTCTTGGTGCCGGCGTTGCTGTTCGAGGCCGCTTCGGCGTCGGCGCGCTGCTGCTGCACAACGAGCCGGCTGGCGAGCGAGTGCGGGTACATGAGGTAGATGTGTTCTGGATTCTCGAGCCCTTTCAAACTTCGCTGTCCGATGTCCTTGACTTCGAAGCCCTGACTGCTCAATGTACGGAGCTCCCGCCGGATCGTGTGGCTGAGCATGTCGTCGTTCAGAGTGTCGTCGGACCCTGTCGAACCAGATCGATCAGACTCGATGTGGGTCTCCAGCAGCCTCTGGATCTCCGCAATGTAATCAGAGGATACGGTGATTTGTCCCCCATCAGCAACCGCTGAAATACGTGCCGCCCTATTCACCATGGGGCCGAAGTAGTCCATACGCTTGGTCACCGGGTCGACCTCACACACGGGCTGACCCCAGTGTATCCCCATGCGCACGGAGAGGCCTCGAAATATGACGTTGCCATCGGAATCTTGCACCTCTTGACCATTGACGCTGCTGAGTATCTCCTGTGGCCATTGCACGTCCAACAACTGGCTTTGTATGGTAAAGCACCAGAGCAGAGCAGACGTCACAGTAGGGAAAGCCACCATGAAGGCGTCACCCTCCGTCTTTACCTCGTATCCACCGATGATACGGAGGTGGCGCCGCATGACCTCGTTATGCATCTTGATGGCCGATCTCATTGCTATCGGGTACGTCTCCCACAGTAGAGTCGAGCTCTTGATGTCAGTGAAGACCAAGCTGACGTCCCCAACAGGCGCATCGACCTCTTGGTCCAATCTCGCGAGTTTGGAATCCCCAACAGCGTCGCGCCCGCGCTTTCCACGTCGAGCTGCAAAGTACTCATCTGGGGATCCTGACGGGCCCATGGACATGCTGTGGGTTCTGAAGCGCGCTCGTTCTCTCTTCCTGAGATCGCTCACTCCGATCATCATGACCATGATCTTGCTGGTAGCTCCAAATGCAATAGCCAGGTCACGGAGCTTCTGAGCAGCACGCATGAGATCGCCTCTTTCCGATCGCGCAACGTCGACTGCAAAATCGGGCGTGAGATAATCCCAAAGCTCGCGTGAGGCCATCAGGACCATCTCGTCAGACTCTCGAATGGTGATCTGTGAGACATGAGGTGCGGCTATAACCGACGGCGACATCTGGATGTACCCAAAGGCCCGCGAGACTTCGAGAACATCATTCAGTTTGCCCTGTCGGGATACAAAGCCGCCTGCCTCTCTGATGCGCTGTCTTTCGCTAGGCTCGGCCGGATCGTGCTTGCGCGTGATGACCTTGAAGCCACCCTCGGAGTGAATGAGCAATGCCTGCGCGTCTCCAACATTGGAAACAAAGAGTTCCATTCCGCGTAAGAACATTACCGTCGCCACGCTCCCAGACTTGAGGTCCTCCTCACCAAGATCTGGTGCTGCTATAGAGTTGCGATGTGAAACGGCATGCTCTTTGGCGTCCATCGACTGGGAGGCTGTCGTTGACAACTCCTTGTTCAGGGTGAGGTAGGTCCGACGGAATGCGTCCGCTGGCGTCTCTTGAGGACGCAGCTTGTCAAGTTCCTCTCCAAAATGAAAGGTGAAGCGTTCTTGCAGAAACTTTGCTACCTTTGACCCACCACTGGAGAGGGCTTGACCATCGAACATGCCCAAAAGGGCCTCGTCTTCATGACCTCGATATCGGGGCACAACCATGTCGATGGTCGACAAATGCTCGTTTCGGCCCAAACTGTCTGCCATGCCGTAGGCCATGTTGCCGATCAGTGATCCAGACGTCCGGACTCGCCTATCTGCAGCTTGATCTGGTACCGACCGTATCATAAGCGTTACGTCCATCAAGCCTAATATACGCAGGTTTTTGAGGGTAGTGAAGTCGGTAAGATCCTTTCCGTCTCTTCCGATCGCGCCAGCCTGGTAGGAGCCACTCGGTTTGATCTCCAGACGCTTGTTGCCCGATAGGTTGAGGTACTTCAGATTGCGGTTCCAGTTCCAGTTCCAATCATAAGGCCAGTTCGAGACGTTGTACTTGAGCATGTTGCTACCCACGTCCAGAATGGCTAGTTTAGTTACTTTGCCAAGCTCGGCAGGAAGCACCTGGAATTTGTTGCTGTTAATGTGAAGCACCTTGAGAGATGTGACTTCTTCAAGATCCTCAGAAGGCAGAGACGTCAGATCATTGCCAGATAAGTACAACTCGGTGAGGTGCTGCCATCTTCGAATTGTACGAGGCGGTATATCGTAGAGTTCGTTGTAGGAGAGGTTGACAATCCTCAATTCTGGCAATAACGCTAGCTCATCGAAAACGTCGTCCGACAAGCGATTGTCAGCGAGCAGAAGATGTCTCAGAGATCCGGCGAATGTGCTGGCTATTCGATTGGAAAGCGTGGAGTCCTTCCGCGAGACCGGTGTGAGAACACCCTCTGTTGTTGTCCTCATCAATGACGGCTTCCGGGCGCCCATCGCATAAGCCGAAACAGTGGACTCTTTCCTCGATGCTAGGCCGGATGTAACACTTGAAGGCGAGCTGCCTACGCTCAGCATCCCAGAAGCCTGGCTAGGTCTTCGAGTCGCGAATCCCTCAAGCTTACCGAGCTCATCAAAGCTAGCACTTGTAGATAGCCCAGGAGTAGGTGGTTGTGTGCCACTGGTCCCATCCCCAGGCATTCCCGGTGCAGGGGCCATCGGCTTGGGGAAATCGGCGAGCACATTTGACGAAACGTTGAGTGTTTCTAGCTTGCGAGTATACCAGATCTCCGAAGGAAGTTGGTTCAAGTTGTTCTCCCGAACGTCTAAATACCGAAGCTCGCCCAGGTGGCCAATCTCGGGTGGAAGACGATCGAGCAGATTCTTAGCGATGCTCAGATGCTCCAAGCGAGTCAGCTTGCCCACATGAGGGGATAGAGAGACGAAGTGGTTCTTGTCCAGTATGAGTTTCGTCAGACCCGAAAGCTTTTGGAAGAGATCGTCGGGTAATTGCGCAAGCTTTGCAGACGCGATGTTCAGCGTCGATAGAGACGGTACAGATGCGTTGATACCAAAGCGTGTGACTGGATTGTGGTTCAAGTAGAGCACCTTGATCTTGGCAAAAGATCCCTCGAAAGCTGATATGGAGTTATGTCCAACCAGCAAAGTCTCGAGGTGCGGAAGCTGGGACATGACGTCGATGTTGTCTATGGCGTTGAAACGGATGTCAATTTCCTTCAGGTTCGTCAGGTGCC
>NAJN01001577.1:0-10330 GCA_005059845.1 Cryomyces minteri
ACGTCGTGCACGTTCCTAGGCGCCTGCCAGTTCGTGATCGCCTCGATTTTCACGGGGTCCATACGGACTCCTTCTGTTGAAATGATTAGGCCTAGGTACTTAACCTCCTGCGTGGCAAAGCGACATTTACGGATGTCGACTTGTAGTCCCGCGGCACGGAGTCTGTAGAGGACCAGCTTGACCTTCTCCATATGCTGTTCGTGTGTGCCACTCGTGTACGTAAGGATATCGTCTAGGTACGCGGTACAGAACTCATCTAGGTAGCCTTGCAGCTGTGAATTGATGTAGCCTTGGAAGGTACCAGGGGCGTTGCATAACCCGAAAGGCATGACTAGGTATTCAAACTGCCCATAACGAGTGTTGAAGGCCGTCTTCTGTTCGTCACCTTCCTTGACCCGGATCCTATTAAACGCAGAGATAACATCAAGCGAAGTGTAGTGTGTAGCGTGTACGAGTCGGTTGAGAGTCTCCTGGACTAGGGGTATAGGGTACCTATTCTTGATCGTGATAGCGTTTAGGGCTCTGTAATCAATGCATAGGCGGAGGCCTCCTCCTGGCTTTCGTACAAGGAGTACAGGGGCTGCATAGGGCGACGAGCTAGGGCGGATGAAGCCTTTTGCTAGGTGCTCGTCCACATATTGTTTCACAGCGAGTAGCTCGTCTCGTGACATTCCATAGCTTCGCTTGTATGGGGGATCGGCCTCAGTCCCAGGGACGAGGTCGATAGCGTGATCTTGTGGCCTATGAGGAGGTAGGGTGTCCGCCTCCTTCTGAGAGAAGACATCAATGAACTCGTGTAACTCGGGGGGTAGTCGTTCGAGTATCTCCGCTTGCCTCAACTCATTGTTCTTCTTCTCCATGAACTTATCGAAGTCTGCGGGCGTTATGGCGTTTACGTGTTCTTCGTCTGCCTCACTGAGATCTCGAGGCATGAGAAGGAAACTCTTGTTAGCTCTACGAGCCGCCATCCTAGCAAAGGAGTCCGCGCTGATCATTTGAATATCCGTGTGAATGTCTTGACTGCGGCGAGTTGCGTTCTGGGCTGGTATACGGGCTGCTTGGGTACGAGAGCCTGGTCCAGTGACTGTCTCTGGGGCACCGTTCAAGCAGTTGTGCACGCAGTAGGGAGACGCGAAGCAGACTGACCGAGAGGGCCAGTCAATCTGCGGGTTGTGGTCTTCGAACCAGGGCATGCCAAGGATGAGCTCGTATTGACTGAGATCGGCTACATAGCAGAGGACTTGTTCGGTGTGCCGTCTCGCCATACTGGCGTTCAATGGATCTCGGTCGCGTTTGGGGGACGCGGTTGGCGATCTTTCGCCAATAACAATGCGGGCACGGTTTGTCTTCCTACGAGGTCTCGGTTCTACGTAGGACTTCTCTGAGGGCTTCGTATGGTTTCTCGTGAGGGTCGGTCAAGATGTAACGGTCTCAGAACGTGTAGTCATGGTATTTACTAAATTGACCGACGAGGAGGTAAATACATGAAGTAACGCGTATGGATAAACAACGCTCGGAATAACGTATCCCTAAGCCGAGTCACGTACTAGACTAACCCGGCCCTAGAACCGTGACAGGAACAACCCAGCTTTGTACCTGTCGGTAAAACTAGGCCACTCGCTTATGCGAGTAGCTCCTAGCTTAACGTGGATTCCCAGCTTAACGTGGATTTTTGAATTCTAGTGAATAGATCATATTCTATAAAGTCAACGCAACTATTTATAATCCAATGTCTTCATAGTATGTGTGCATAAGGGTTTGGAAAGGAACTTTGTTTGTGTATAGCTAGTCTTGTTTTAGAAACGCTACAGGGCGTTTCTAGACTACATAGGGGGTTATTAGCTCAAAAACAGCTATGTAGAGGGTTCCTAGCCTAAAAACAGGTATGTAGGGGCTTTCTAGCTTAGAGATAAGTATGTAAAGGCTTCTAAAATGAATGTATTAGAAGGAGAGCAAAATTACTTGTTTCTAATACTAGTAATTTCTAGGCAATCACACAAATCATCCTGTCTTTCATGTGTCGCTTCTTAATCTAGTCTCTACTAATACCCACCTAGACACATCCCACCTAATGCCCCTCTAGTTAAAGTTAATGAAGATGCTAAGTAGGAGGTTAAGGAAGTGCTAGATTTATGCGTCTATGGACGAGGTAGACAACTACAATATCTAGTGAAGTGGATTGGCTACAACGCCCCTTTATAGGAGCCTATAGAGTACTTAGAGCACGCGCAAGATAGACTACGTAAGTTCCATTGCCGTTACCTTTAGAAGTCGGGTCCATTAGGCCTTTAGAGCTTAGGCCTAAAAGAGGGCCTACTGTTACGGTTTAGGCTTATGCAAGCAACTAAGCGTACTTACCCTAATTAGGGCTAGCTTTAGTGCTATGTATGTGGAGTTTAGGTGCACGTACCTGTTTACCACTAGTCTGTAAGCTTAATAGGGCCTTATATAGCCTAAAGCAATCCCCTAGGATTTAGTACCAAACCCTAAACAGCTTCTTGCAATCTATGGGTTTTACTTATATAGATGCAGATTATACTGTTTTCATTAATAAACAACAAGCTATAATTATAGCTATATATGTTAATGATCTACTCATTTTTAGAAGTAGTAAGCAAGCAAGCAATTAGTAACACAAAAATTGCCCTTACTAACAGATTCCAAATAACAGACCTATAAGCATGCTACTACTACCTAGGAATGGAAATCCTACGCAATAGGGCTACTAGGACTATATACCTTTTACAGTAAACCTTTATCAAAAAGATACTAGAAGACTACAAAGCATAATCTAACTGCTACTCCTATAGAAGTTAGCCTAGAGCTACAGAAAAATCCTGAATAGTAAGCCTTAGACCAAGTAAGGCAATTTCAGTCCTGCATAGGAAGCCTTATGTACCTAATGCTAGAAACAAGACCAGATCTAGCATTTAGTGTCGCAAAAATATCATAGTATGCTTTAAATCCTTCTAAGGAGCATTTTAATGCCCTTAAAAGAATACACAGGTATTTTGTAGGCGCACAAAACTATGTCCTAAGGATAGGAGGTACCCCTACCTTAGCCTTAAGCAATGTTGCAAGTCCAGCACATTTGCTATCCTTAAGCGTTGTTGCAAGTCCACCAAATTTGCTAACCTTAAGCAATGTTGCTAGTAGTACACCTATGCTACTAGGATATTCAGATGCAGATTAGGCTAGTAATAGGACCGATAGAAAATCCATATCTGGTTATGGATTCTTCTATAATAGCTTTTGGAATTGTGTGTCCTTTGTGTTAAGATAGCCTGAGGATAGCCTTAGCCTTAGGATAGGTCTAAGCAAGGAAGGCAATGGAACAAAAACAGAAGGCTAAACCAGTTAGCCTTAGGATAGGAACACAAAGTGTAGGGGAGTATAGAGGGTATTAAACACTAGACTAGTAAGGGTATTGCGTAGTACTAGCTGTGTGTTTGGCTGAGTATTAATGAGTGACTTCATTCTCTACAAGGTGGGAGAGAGGGCCTGTATATATACATAAGGCAGCTAAGTGCCAAGCAACTGGATAGGGGTACTTGACAAATACCTTTAAAGGTTATTTGCATTACCCCTAGACTAGTAGGGAAAGTCCTTCTAGTTTAGGAAAGTACTTTGCTAGCTTTGTCTTAGAAAAGCCATAGGGCTTTTTCTAGACCTATGTAGGGGTACTTAGCCTAAAGTTTGACATGTAGGGGTACTTAGCCTAAAGATAGGCATGTAGGGGCTTTCAAGCTTGTAGGATCTAGGCCTATGAAAATGAATGTCTTAGAAGGAGAGCAAAATTACCTGTTTCTAACAACTAAGACCAACTTATACCAGACCATTCCAATTACTAATCCCGTATTGTATTATCAAACTTAGGTAGGAACATATTGTTATCTAGTAATAGATCCACATAAATCATCATCTGCCTAAAGTATTTGCTTTTGACCTGCAAAAAGCTAATATGCATGCAGACAATCCATTTAAGTAAAGGGCTACAAAAGGTTAAAACATCGATTTGTTGCCGTATTAATGACCCTAAGGTGGTAGAGCAACACTATTGGTTAAGCATGCTCTTACGTTGTAATATAGGTCTATTCTCATTAATAGAGTGCTTTAATCTAATGTAGGCTGCCGCTTTATCTGTCCTAGACGCTCTATACTTCTAAGCATAGAAATTGCATCTCTACTAGTCTTTCCCGTCTTTATGCGTAATAGTCTTAATACCATACGTCTAGACCTACAACTCCTTACTACCTTCCCGCCTCCTTAGAGGGCCTAGGATCTAGCCTAGCCTAGTTGCCTAGCTATTTAACGTATTGTCTTGCTGACTAAGTATAGAACGCTACTATAATGTCCAGTTGCTTTTAAGGTCTTGTAGAAATGAACAATCTTCTTTAGTACCTAGAGAAGACATAGGAGGAATAGCTACTAGCTCTAACATAGTAGCGCAATAAAACTTGCGGCCGTCTTAGTAAGAAGAAGTTAGAATTAATAATAAAGTAGAGCTAAAATGTGAACTCGACTTATTCTCAGGGTGGTCAATAATCCATCCAAGCCGGATGAATTCAGAATCTACGCCGGGCGTGATGGATCCTACGTAGAGAAATTAAGCGAAAGTTCAAATCGTCTCAGTAGAACCCGTCACGCCTGGCGTAGATTCTGAACTCATCCGGATTGGATGGATGATTGACCACCCTGCTTATTCTTAGAGATAAAGAAGATTCTACCACTTATACAAATACTTCAAAGGATTATAGCGTAATATGTACTAGGTAACACGTAAATAACACCTACACGTAAGAAGGATCTAACTGTCAAGGACCGGACTAAGGGGGTGGCACAAGTACTTGATTGAGCGTAGCTATGGGCGCTATGAACAAGACGTTGGACAAGGAAGGAAAGAGAGAGTAGAGAGATCCGTAAAGAAAACCCCGCGGGTATGTTACAAGACGTACTAGCGCCCGAGGTCATAAGACAACGCTAGGCAAAGCCTTGTACCATGACAATAAGCCGTCCCTAAGGCTGAGCTCCTGCGAAGTTATGGACATCGTGTTGCCCTCGAAGACAAACGGTAGAGAAAGGTAGAAGAACCTTTGCTTCGGCCTACATCGAACCTAGAACTTCCTGATATACTAGTAGAGCAAAATGCAAGAACTTCCCTAACCCTTGAGTGGACCTGCTAGTAGAAACAACTACTGGTTGACTGGCCGCGGTTCCTGAGGGTATTGCTGATGGTAGCGGCTAACAATGTCCTGGAGGTGTGCAACATGGTTGACTGGTTCCCATGTTGTTTCGGTATATCCTTCCCACTGGACTCGGTACTCAAACCGCTTCTTAGCTTTGTTGAAACGAGAGCCCACAGCGGATTGTACAATCCATTCTTCTTCGCCGTTGACTATTACTGGAGGTGGCGGTGGTAAGGCCTGGCCAGGTAGGGGATCGTCAGAAGCAGGGCGGAGTAGGTTGGCGTGGAAGATAGGGTATATGCGGAGTGTGTCGGGCAGTCCTAGTTCATACGAGTACGGGCTGACAACAGTAGCTATGGGATATGGTCCGATGTAGTTCCAGTCCAGCTTGTTCGAGGGTCGGACGGTACGTATGTTCTTGGTGGAAAGCATGACCTGGTCTCCTACTTGGTACGCCGGGGCGGGCATCCTGGAAGCGTTCGCGAACTCCTCGTGGGATTGCTGGGCAAACAGCATCTCGGCCCTCAGGTAGTCCTCGATACTTGTCATGGTCTGAATAAACTGGTCTGCTGTCTCGATCTGGATACTAGCCCGGGGATCTTTGGTTGTGAGTACAGTCGAGGGTGGAGCCGTAGTAAACCGGGGATGGTATCCATAGTTAGCCACGAACGGGGTAACCTTGGTAGTAGCTGAGGCGTGGTTATTTGCCGAGAACTCGGCCATGGGTAGCCAGTCTTCCCAGTCGTCTTGACGAAACGACACGTAGCTCCGGAGGTACTGTTCCATAACCGAGTTTATCCGTTCTGTTTGACCATCGGTCTCGGGGTGGTATGCTGTCGACATAGCCGATTTGATCTGTAGGCGTTCACAGAGACGTTGCCATAGTTGGGCAACGAACTGTGTGCCTCTGTCGCTTACTATAGAGTCAGGGAGTCCATGATGTTTCCAGACGTGTCGAATATAAAGCCGGGCCGTGTCGAGGGCTGAGGTGGTGTCCCTACATGGGATGAGGTGCCTCATCTTAGATAATCGGTCTACAACTACTAAGATGGCATTGAAGCCGTTGCTCTCAGGGACGCCTGTAACGAAGTCTAAGGAGACATGCTTCCAGCGATGGTCGGGAATAGGTAACGGCTTGAGTCGACCGTGGTATTTCTCTCTAGATGGCTTGGCCATAGTACACGTGCGGCAGTTACGGACAAATTGGGCGACCGTACGATGCATGTTAGGCCAGTAGTATTCGCGTGAGAGAAGCTCAAAAGTCTTACTCCTTCCTGGGTGTCCTGCAGCAGGAGGGTTATGGCAATCTTGAATGAGTCGGAGTCGGAGGCGGTCAAAGTCTGGGACAAAGAGTCGGCCGTCGTAGTACAGGCGGTCGTTGACTATTGCGCATTCAGACAAGGAGATGTCCTTTGAGTGTCTCGTGCCATCCTTCAGCATCTGAACCACTTTGCTTAGGAAGGGATCGATTGCATAGCCTTCCTGGAAGAGTTCTTGTAAGGTAGAACCGTCACTCTCCAGAGACCCTGAGCGTTCAGCTTCGCCTTCCGTAATTGAATCTTCTCCTTGGCTAGGGGGCTCTAGTCGTCGAGGTTGACCGATGGTATTGGCTAAGAGCGTCTCTTTAGGTTCCATTGACGCTCTTATGACTTTCTCGTCTAGATTGTGAGGTTTTAGTACCACCTGCTTCTGATACCTCCATCGTACATCCTCCTCTAAAGAAGGGAGGTCTCCTGACCGACGAGTTAGAGCATCCGGTTTGGTTCCTTGTTTGCCAGGTCTGTACTGAATGACAAAGTTAAACCTGGAGAGGTATTCGCTCCAGCGGGCTTGACGGCGACTGAGCCGTTTGGTAGTCATATAGTACTCTAGGTTTCTATGGTCCGTGATGACTTGAACTGGGAAGGCTGCGCCTTCTAGTTCTGGGCGCCATTCTTCGAAAGCTCGGACGATTGCTAAGAGTTCCTTATCGTAGATCTCGTAGTTACATTCCTGCGGAGAGTGTTTCTTCGAGAAGTAGGCTACCGGTCTGAGAATACCTTGATCGTCGTACTGAGATAGAACGCCGGCAGAGACATAGTCAGACGCGTCCGTTTCTACGATACACGGCTTTTCTGGGTCGAAGTGAATGAGAATGCTACTAGATGCGAAAGCCTCTTGTAGTGTTTCAAATGCCTTACGACATGCGTCGTCGTAGAAGAAGCGGACATCTTTTCTAGTAAGCTTGACTAAGGGCGCTACCAACTTAGAGTAGTCCTTGATGAACCGTCGGTAGAAATTCGCGAAGCCGAGGAATGTCTGAACATCTCTCATGTTCTCCGGCTGTGGCCAGTCGCGAATGGCTGCTGTCTTCGCAGGGTCCATCTTGATACCTTCCGTAGATATAATCAGGCCGAGATACTTGATTTCCTGGACATGGAACTCGCATTTACTGATGTCAGCCTGGAGTCCGGCCTCGCAGAGTTTGCCAAGGATAGCGCGGACGTGTCCCTTGTGTTCTGAGAGAGTGTTACTATAGATGAGGATATCATCTACGTAGGCTGTACAGAATATGTCCAAGTATTCGCGTAATACATCGTTCATGTAGTGTTGGAAGGAACTTGGTGCGTTACAGAGCCCAAATGGCATGACAAGGTACTCGAACAAGCCGTATCTACACCGGAATGCGGTCTTCCACTCATGGCCATGCGCCATTCGTAGGCGATTGAACGCTGCAATGATGTCGATCTTGGAGTAGTACTTCGCTTTAGAGAGCCTAGCTAAGGTTTCTTTGACAAGCGGTAGCGGGTATCGGTTCTTGACCGTTATTTCGTTGAGCTTCCTATAGTCGACGCAGAAACGAAGGCCTCCTCCGGGCTTCTTGACAAAGAGCACTGGTGCTGCAGCTGGAGAGCTACTAGCTTGGATGAACCCCTTGCTTAGGTTCTCTTTGAGATACTTCTGGAGGACAAGTAGTTCGGGTTGTGACATGCCATACAGTGGGCCGAAGGGTGGTTCTTTGCCAGGCTGTAGGATGATTTTGTGATCGTAGGGTCTAGGTATAGGTAACTTGTCTGAGTCTTTTCGCGAGAAGACGTCCAGGAATTCGTGGTACTCTGGTGGCAACTTAGTGGCAGGATCAACCTCCTCCTTAGGCTGTAAGGCCTTCTCGACATCGCGGAGTGAAACGGCAAACATTGTTTCTGAATACTTCTTGGTCAAATGAACAAACGGGGCGGCCCCAATCATGCAGATATCTAGCGGACGCTTAGACTCTAGCTTCATTGGGAGTGGCGGTTCGGGGATCGAGGGCTTGGAGTCGTAGTCATGACTCCCAGTTACAGAGAGGGACGAGAGACCGGGGGGTAAACAGTGAGACTGGCAGAACTCGGAGATAAACTTCAACGAGTTCAAGCGCCAGTCAATGTCTACATTGTGCTGACGTAGCCATGGGATGCCAAGGACAATAGGATAGTGGCCTAGGGTAGTGACGAAGAATGGCACATAGGCCTCTGAATGAGACTTGATCTTCAATGCCGTACAGGCAATATGGGTGATGTCCCCTGATGGAACAGGGCGGCCATCGAAGGTCTGGAGAGCTCGAGGATGTTCAAGGGGTATTAAGGGTATAGAGTTCTGTTGCGCAAAGGACGAATCGATAAAGGCATATCCAGAAGCGCCACAGTCGATAAGAGCATGAGTCTTGATTGTAGTACCTTCGATTGATAGAGTACAAGATATTACAAGGTGATCCCCTTCCAACTGGTTATCCTGAGGAAACAACGAGGATAATAGAGAGAATGCTGATATCGAGAGGCCTAGCTGCAGTCCCTGCTGGCGACTTTGAGCAGGGACTACTCTTTTTCATGCTCTGGGACCTGAAGGAGAGCATCCGACTCGACAGCTTGAGCGGAGAAAAGGCGAGCCGGACGGAGGCCTGAACGGTTGGGGCAGCTGACGCTGATATGGCCTGGCTGGCCGCAATAGAGGCAAAGGCCTTTGGTGATACGACGTTGGCGTTCTTCCAGTGTGATAGGGCTACGAGGGCCCGGGCGACGCATAGTGGAGAGGTCCATAGGGTCACCCGTTGCTTGAGCTGGTTGATCGAGCGCCCGGTTACTAGGCGAAAACGGAGTAGGGGTAGTAGGTGCCGTGCCGAAGGACAAGACACGGTTGCTTGGGGTTCGGGGTTGCCTGTTGGACGCGGTACTAAAGGGCGAGCCCAAAAGACGAGGAGTGTTGTAGGAAAGGGACGCTGAACGGTAACGGTAGTCGAGGTCAGACAACAGGCTAATGAACTGTTCGAGATGGGCTGGGATTGGGTGGTGAACCATGAGGGTACGCAGCTCGTTACTAATAGCTGTCTGTAGGATACCTAGTAGGGCTTCCTCGTTGAAGTTCACTTCAGCTTGGAGACGGCGGAAGTCGGCGATAAACTCGGGGAACGGGCGACTCTTTTGGCGAAGAGTTGTTAGCTCACGGGTAGCGTTAACCCGTTTCTGAGGGTCGGCGTACGCCGAGTCGAGGATGGATATGAGGGCTTCGACCGACGTGATTGAACTGACACCATCCTTGATATGAGGAAGGACCTGATGGAACGCAGAGCCCTTGAGGCGACTCATGATGTATGTAACATCCGTGTCTGGTTCGTTTGCAACCTTGAGACGAACATTGGCGATGAACTCTGTGTACTTGTTACGGTCTCCATGGAACTCATCAACCTGGATCTTGTCGTTTGAGCGGCCTGACGACGACTTGCGGTTGCGTTCGAATTCCAACTGGGTGCGTAGTTCGGCAACGATAGCACATTGGATTTCGTAGGAGCGCTCAACATGGTTGAGTTCTTCAGCTTGACGGGCTAGGCTAGCCTTGTATTCTTCGTTTTGACGGTGGATTTCGGTAAAGGTGTTGTACCAGTATTCTGGATTGCTGCTAACCTTCATGGCTAGTTCTGCGGCATCGTGGATCTGGTCGGTGGCATTCGTACTGTCGTTCTGGGCTGGGTCGGAGTTCGAGGTGTTCATGGCTAGCTGGGTTGCTCACTAGCAGTTGGACATTCTTTGCTAGGTCTTGCAGAATGTGTGATAGGTCCAACGTAGTGTCAGGGACCGGACTAAGGGGGTGGCACAAGTACTTGATTGAGCGTAGCTATGGGCGCTATGAAC
>NAJN01001578.1:0-10323 GCA_005059845.1 Cryomyces minteri
TTCTCAAGCTCGTCTTGCAGAAACGTCTTCTTCCCAAGTATCTGAATGATCTCGGCAACAGTCGTGTTGAGCCCCACTGACACCACGTTGAACGTCGAGTCAGGTCGGAAGATGCGCACGTGGTACGGTACGCCTGTATCATCATCCTTCGGCGGTATACCATTCTCGTCAATTTCGGAGAGTCGTCCCATATTCTCATCACACACCCGCTTGGAAGCCCAACTGTCGGGAGCTGCCCAACCACCAGATTCGTCCGGTTGTTTCGCCTCTTTCGACGCCTCCTCCCCAGGCCAGCCATATCCGGTATAGATCTCACTTGTGCCTATTGGAGGTGTCATCGGTGGTTGGCTACGGTCAACGATGCCCTCCATGTGAGACAGATCCGTATCGAGGTTCCACAACGCTGATGACTTGGGCACAGGATCGTCTTTCGCATTTTTGGGGTCCTTCTGCGGCATATATCCCAGATTCGAGTAGCCGCGCTTCGAAATTGAATTCTTGAATGGTAGTCTGCCGACATACTCCTTCCGCTGTGCTGCAGAAGTAGGAGCTCTTGCTTGCGTCGAGCCCTCTAATACACTCCCAACATTCGTTCGTTGTGCACCAGCTGGAGGGGCCTCTATACGCACAGCTTTCGAGGGTTGTTGCAATGAGCCTGACGACGCTGGAAGATCCTTGAGTAATTCTGGATTGGTCCGGTCGTTTTTGTGTCTTCTCGTGACCCGGTCTAGTAGAGATCGCTTCGGGTGCCCCGAGGCGCTTCCCGGTGACTTCTGCAACATTCGTTCTCGACTCTGGGTACTGTTGACACTGGAGGTCGGACTGGAAGAACGCGGTAGTATTGAGACATTTGAACTCATCGCTGAGTTTGCCGAAGACGCTTGGAGATCAGTGCGTCTTGCATTGCTGGTTGAACCTTCTATGCTGGTGGTTGGCCGCAAAGGATAGCCTTGACCATAGTCTTGCGGCTTGGCCTCTTCCCTGCTGCGGTGGTGCCTATGTCCTGGGAGGTAAAGTTTGTGTTTTAAAGGTCTAGCCAATTGTTGTTCTGGAGCAAGACGCTGAGCCTCGGGTGGATCAGGCATGCCCTTCATCGTTAGAAGTTAGTGAGAGTGCTGCTTGAGACTTCCGAGCTCGAAGGCCCGTGACGAATAAGGACAGTACGACTTGCAACGTTCCTCAAACATTCCCCGTCGATGCTTTGTGCCTGCTGCGAAAGCAACAGAATCCTGAACAGGCATCGGTGAACGTGCGCACATATCGAAGCCTCACAACTTTTAACCCCATTGTACGAGTGTTCTATACCATCAATCTTGAAGTAATTCTGTAGAGAAGAGCTCACCTTGTGATCTTGAAACACCCAAGGCGTTACTTCGCTCGACGGCAAAGGTGTCCGTGGTCTAGAGCTTGTGGGCGATGCAGGTCTGCTCCCAAAACTGCTTCCAATAGTGTTTCCCAGCGAATTAGTTCGATTGCGGTTTCCGCTCAGTGCATATACCGGAAGGCTGGTTTCTGAATTTTGGCGAGAGTCCCTTCCCTCGTACTCTTCGCCGAAGAATCCGGTAAGCTTCTTGTGGAGGTTCCTTCCCATGCTTGACTTTGACCCTGTGCTGCTAACGGTAGTAACACTTGCGACTGAAGGTCGCCTGTCATCGTCAGGAAACCGCATATCTCCGGTCCTTGGTCTGAAGCCAGGCGAGAGCTGAGCCACATCATCCTGAGAATCGTTGTAGAAATTGCCGAAGACGCTCGATGGCATCGTCGAAGCGTTATCTGCGGAGGTCCAGGGCGAGATCGAGGATGTCGACGTTGGAGGCTGCCGAGATATAGGAGGTATAGGAGGTACGTTTCCTGCGGATGTCTCGAGTCCGCCAAGGTCCTTGCGATAGTTGTTGAAGTCTGGTGCTCCTACATTCTCCCAAGGTGCGATATTGTCCCTCAAGAGAGCGGAGTTGGGAGGACCAGAGCCGGGGGAGATCTCCGACTCGTTTTGGAGTCTGTCGATATCGGTCAGCAACGTATTTGCGAAACAGCCATTCCAAGAGATCAATATTGAAGCTTTGTAGGTAGCGAGAGATCAACGAGAGCGCCATCACATGTGGCAATCTTGTTGGTGTCACCGCTCCAGGCCCGAGAGACATCTTTATGGTCCTCAAGAACCAAGGGCTGTGCATGGGAGAGATGTCCCAGTTCTCACCGAGACACTCGTTGTGCGGGAAGAGACATGCGTCTAATGCAGCAAACGAAGGCCACCGGTCGCGAAACTGTCGTCTCTAGGCGTGCTGCAAGACCGTCCAACTAGCCGCGCAGCACTTCTCCCGCGAAAAGAAACACACAAAGCACATACTGGAGCTTCTTGTAGGTCGTGAGCTTTGACGGTGTCCCTCGAATGCTCCCAAACGCGCCGCCCTTCACGGTGTCCTGCGACCGCCAGCTGTCTCCACCCGAGCTTTCCGTTGACCCATGCCGCCCAGCTGTGTCCTTCCTCGTCATGGCACCGGGGTTGGCGTGTTCCAAATGATGGCTATCCGAAACCGCACTGTGCGGCGACGACCCATCCACCAGGTTCAGAGGCTCGAGCGGTGGTTCGAGATGCGGCTTTCGGGCGGCTCTGGGAAACCCATGGGATCGAGACGAGAGGGCTGACCAACGTCGCTCTGGGTTTCAAGGAACAGACCTGAGTAGGTAGTCAGGTCTTCAGATGGGGACCTTCTCTATGGGAGGTTCGTCAATGCTGGTGACGATCGTGCAGTCGTTGCCGAAGGTTGCCCAAGGTTGGACCCTCCCATCCCGCCTTCGGGTCTAGATCCCAGACATCCTCTGCTGGTCAGTGCTGCACACCTCCTCATAACAACAAAAGAAATACAAGACGAGGCCAACTCCTCCGTATCGGATGATGCTTGTGTCAGGCAAAGTCTGGTTCTGTCGAGTGCTGGCTAGACACTCTTTATATACCACGCGAGTTACCACCCCGAGAGACACATACTGTGGTCAAACATGTTGTACCTATACCAACCACTCGGATAGCTTACTCAATACACATTGTATATATACCTGACCAGCAGCGACACAAAAGCAGCGACATAAGAGCAGCGACACACCCACACCAGAGCTGTCTATCTTGTTGAACACCAGCGTCAGAAGACACTCGAGACTGCAGATGTTCGAAGTCCTGTACGCCGAATTGTGTGCTTCAACGTGCCGCTCACCTGTTGCCGTTGATGAACACACTGGCACATCTGCGCCGATAACTGTCTCACAGCCGAGTACGAGTTTCTCCTGGATCAGTCGGCCGCTCTTCTTCGGAGAAAGGATCTGCTCGCGCTTCTGGCAGTACCTAGTAACTCCGCAGTGTAGCTTGGCTCGACAAGCGCGGGATTAAGACAGCTCTCCAGCGAGATTCGATGCGATCAGCTTCAACGATCCCGCAGCGGAAAAGTGGAACCATGCAGGCGATTCCAACCAGATCAAGGTATATCATTGCTCCACAGAGAAGTAGAAATGCTCCTAACCTTACTGACTCGGAACGGCGATGCTTGATGCTGGAAGTGGGGGAATCGGAAGACTAGTACAGACCCGGCCCGTCGCTTCCGCAAGTGTTCATGATCGCGTCGATTCCCGCTGGTTGACATCCAGGGACGTGCATCTAAATGGAGGCGTGATGTAGTTGGACAGAGAGGGGAGGCAACGCGTACAGCGAAGAAAATACTCATCCTCTTACATAGGGCGCGCCATGGCTTCTTGAAACATGGACAAATGTCTCAGTCGCGTATCTGCAAACAATATTCGGTTTTTGAAAGGACAGGTCCGCGTGAAGTTAACGAACCGAACGAATGCGGCCTTTCGACCAGCTCCTACTCAAAGGGCCCCCCACCGCGAAGATTGTGCCGCCACGTTTTGGACGTAGAAAGAGATGACCTCTGTTGTGTGCTGTCACTGGGTTCTCATCTTCACATGCTTCGCCGCTTCGGGATTGACGTTCAAGCTTAGCAGGTCCGGTCGTGAGTAGTGGCCTACGACATCGATCAAGTTCATCGCGAAGTCACGGTTTCGCAGATCAATGTCCGCATTTAGAATGCCTTCCTCACCAGTAATAGATCGCTCGACAAGTGTGGGCTTGATCTTGCGTCTGTAAAGCACGATCTCACCAGATGTGTTTATGAATGACTGAAGGTTGGCCTCGATCGGCAATTTCACCACTGTCGCAGACAGCTGAGCTGCTTGCTGCTCCCCGCTCTGTCATGACTTTCGCAAGCTTGTGCAACGTACAGTCTACTACCCAGTCTCTCACGATGTCCAAGGACAATAAAGATGCCAGCTTCTTCCATCGCAGCTTTTGTCCAGTCCATTTCTCGCGACTCCTTCCTCAAGGGGTCCGCCATGTATTCGTGGATGAACTACGTATTGGCGAAGACAATCTCGGTCTAAATACTCCAATGATATCCAGGAATGAACGCCTCTGGGAATCCAAGCACGTTGGCACCGTTCTGCCCAGCTTCCTTGATCAGCTTGCAGACTTGATCCACGCTGCCTAGGAGATCATTCCAAGCCAGCTCGACCTGCAGAGCTGCGACCTCTAGATTCTTGACACGACGGGTGGTAGCTGCTTCTTGTTTGAAATTCGGAGGAGTTGCTCTTGTCGCTCTGTTTGAGCCTCTCTCTCTTCAGGTGGTTCTACGAGAACAATGGAAGATTCTGAAGACGATGAGGATGAGGACATCGCCCTCGGGTATTAGCAGGAGATGGCTTGGCCGCTTTATACCCGAGAATTTAACGACGTCCGCGGCGGGGAAGATGAATTATATACGAGCTCCAAGCGGCCTCGGAATAAGTACGCAATAGAATCGTTTTCATTTCCTGCTGAGTGTCCATGGTTGGTGAAGTGCACGAACCTCGGAGCCTGGTCCGTAGATATACTCATGCAGCTTGAGGTGCTAACCGAGCCATCGGCTCTGTTCCTGCAAACATACGCAACAAAATGGGATTCAACCAATTTAGGCGGAGTAATGGGTACCGCGTCGAATTACTCACTTAGGTAGCATTAGATCTGCGTATATCTGCGACAATTCTCGCAACTTAAGAAGACGACTGCGGATTCTGTCTCCTCCCACTGTGATAAAGGTAGGTGCACATGGTCTCCAAATATGGAAAGCGTACTGGCGCAGAGGTACTGAGCAGATACGTAGGGTTGTTTCAAGATATGTACCGCGCAAATGATCGAAGTTGGGAACGTATATTGATAGTTCCCCGAAAGATAACGAGAACAAAAGACCGTTGCATCCGATTGAGAATGGAACGCTGTGAGTAGAGTCTAGCTCAGAGTACGACGGCATCAGATAGACACCTGGTTGTGTTGTCGCAGAGAGGCTGTACTGACTACCTTACTGAGTGTGGTCCTCTTGCGCAAGTTTTACTGAGCAAGACAGGAGTGCCACAGGACAGCACACTTTCACAAATGCTGTGACCATGCTAGTTGGAAAGAGACTCGGCCCTCAACGACGATGGCGAGATGCTGTGCCTGCATCTTCACTAAGGTGCTGGAAGTGTAAGCCGGTGCTGGATGTCGAGCGAAGTATGACATCACCCTGTAGACATGTGCAAGAGGTTTGCGAGAGGAACCTGAGCTTTGGCAAGGCCAAGGTGTCCAAGCAGCCCAGGACATCTCCGCACAAGCTTGAGAGACAGTCACGTTCGTCGTGTTCGCCGAGCAGCCTACTGTCATTGCTTTGTACACACATTTGCAGCCTTCGGATTGAAGCCGCCAGTCGTCAGCAAGATCTAGAGCTGCCGACTATGGAGAATCCAGGCAAGCTTTTGCCATCGCAAGGGGCAGCAGCAGCAGCAGCACGAACTGACGTGCCACTTTAGTTGAGGAAGTCGGCAACGTGATCCACCTCCTCACTCAATCGTCGCCTTCTATCCAGCGTGAGACGATCGAGAAATACTTCACATATGACGCCTCCTTCACACACCCTTTCTGCCGCACAGGCAGCTATAGCGCGTTCGGAGGCTCGCGGGTCTTGATACGAGTGATATATCGATGGTACAAGATTATGAGCCCAAGGATAGACATGAAGATACATTCAATCGGTACGCAGGCGGTGTTCTCTAGATGCAAACGGCTTGAGACCTCCACCACACAGGACGTCTGTACTGAACAAAGCCTCGTACAGCCTTCGACCAACGAAACCTCCTCCTCTACGTTACCCTGTCGCAGGTATTCCGGATCTGGGTCTTCCCCTTCTACCGCGCCGACGTTACTCTCACAACCGTCCTCCAGTTGACCTACGACAAGTCCTCACAGAGGTACCTCATCGCCTCTCAAAACGATCTGTACCAGGTGGACCAGTTCATCAGGTTCGTTGCGCCGTTTGTAGGGAGTCTGTTGGTCTGGCTGTGGCAGGTTTGGGCGACGTTCTTCTGTCTCTTGGGGACGCTATTGCTGTGGCCGATCACACTGGTCGAAGAGACGGTGTATCCGCCGGGTGGAAGGCCGCCGAGTGCACGATTGTCGGGCTGATGGCGGTGCTAGTGAGATGAAGGAAACCTCGCGTAGGAGGGTTTGACGACGACCTGATAGGCCCAGGTCGGATATGAAGTCGAGATAGTGCCACCGTTTGCGAGCATGCCTCGAATCTCACAATATGCCTGGCACCACCTCCTTGGCTCAGGCCTGAGACTGCGCCGGCCCGCGACATGCATGAGTGGCTTGCGCCTGCTTTGCCCCAGGAAACAGGGGTTTGTCAGCGACCAAGAGACCGAGGTGGCGACTAAAAAGCTTACGACGAAGCGCGGTGGTGATGGGCACGACTCAAGCGCGACCAGGAAAGGTGCGAGCAAAGGCTCTCACATCGCGGAATGGCATTCGAGAGGCAAGAACGGACGATATTGGCTGGAGTAGCAAGATGGGACGCCAGAAAGCAAATCCGAGAGTGGCCTAGCGAGCCAATCAAGCAGCCGGCCGCCGCAAAACAAAACACAGCGTCCCACTCGGCTGGCAAGACCTCAGCTGAAGCTTCCCTGTCACGCAAAACCCCTGCTCAACATCAATCTCGACCCTCGAATCTCGATCACGCACAAGCGAACATGGAGGACATTATTACTGAGCTGGACGTCGTCCGGCTTGCGCATCTCGTCTCTTCTACCATCCTCTCACGCTCACTCCCATTCCTCTCTTCTCTTCCGCACCGTGTCGTTCGTTGCCTTGCGCGTCCACTCTTTACACCCACCTTCTGACTTCCTATCACTTTCTTGTTAGTCCAGCAGCTCCGGCGCATCGCACTCTTTTCAACAACAACTAGGACAGAACACCCACTCATTCGGTAGTCTTCTGCTCGCAATACTTGTATCCAACGCCTGTCAACCCTACTTTGGACGGACACGTGCTCTTGTCCTAACACTCCGTTGCGGATTATATCTTCGTGAAGATGCATTCCACCACCGCAGCCCTCGCCGTTTTCCTTGGCGCCGCCCTCGCGACACCACTCGAGCACGTCGCACGAGATACTTGCGGCAGCAACTACATCGCTTGCAGCCCGCCAGGTGCTACTTCAAACCGTGCGCCAGCTGTTGGCTCCGGCTTGGCGTCCCTGTACACCGACCTTTTGACCTCTGTGAGAGGCATCACCTTCAGCAGCAAGCGCGATGTGTCTAGCCTGGGTCGCAGGGCCAACTCGGCGTCCGTGTGCTGTTAGTCCTCCCTAACGTGTAGCTATCTGGTCTTTCACTGACTCTGTCCGCTATGCAGGTGCGCAAGGAACGCAGTGTCTCTTGCTCGCCAACCTGAACGTACCATTCTGCTACGTGCGTTGTCACACCTCACAAGCACGTACACAAGCTGACACGTGTACAGGACAAGTTCACGACCAATTACTTCCTGCCTGACGGCTCTTATGGCCAGATTGCGAGCGGCGCCTTCACATCCGCGGATGGCTCGACTGCAAACCTCTTGACCGGCGACTACACGAGCAACAGCACTTCCGGGAACGTCTACTCCGCAAGCCCCGCTGATAAACCCAATACATCCACTCTCTCGATCCCACCGCAGTGGACTTCGTCTGGGGTCGGCAGCGCCATTCCTATCACGAACCTTGCACAGGTTTTCACGTACACCACCACCGTCTCAGCCACCACGATTCAGGCCACAACCTATCCCGCCACGACCATCGGAGCCTCGACCATACCCGCAAGCACGATGGGAGCATCCACCATCCCTGCATCGACCGCTGCCGCATCAATCGTAAGCGGCTCCACGGTGCAGCCCGCCACCACGATATCAGCTCAGACATTCCAGGCTTCCACAAGGCAGGCTAGCACCGTCCCTGCGTCCTCGAAAGCAGCAAGCACCGTCGAGCCCACGACTGTGACTGCGCACACTACCGTTGTTACATCGACAGCAGTCGGCTCGACACCATCGGGCACCGCGGCTGTCGCTGCGGCGTCGCATACTGGTGCCGCGAACGCGGCCGACGTGAAGAGTGCAGCGGGAATGGCGCTCGTGGGAGTTGCGGCGTTCGCCATCTTCGCTTTGTAAGCGCGTGTATCGCACAGGGTCTTTGTGTCGAATAATCCTCCTACTGCTATCTCCATTTCCTGTTCATATCGCCTTTTTTTTTTTGAAGAGCTGGTAGGAGTCGAGGTACAACCTAAGAAGCGAAGGACTTTGCAAGCGCGGTTCTGGATCGGATGTGCATATGCGTGTCTCTGCAACGCTTGCTACGAGCTCGGTGGAAGGTTTCCGTACAGGTTCTCTCTTGTCGATATCCCTTCTTGAGGGGTGTCTCGCTTTCGACCGCGCTGGAGGCTCACGGTGGTTCCAGGCTTGTCTGGCGTTTGATACCATTTCTGGAGTGCATGGTCTGATTGATTGGAGAATGTCATTTGGTGTTCAACATAGAACGAAAACGAATGTTTCGATGTCTTTGGACTTTCTGTGTCGATCAGGTCTCCAGTGTCTCTTACCAAACTTGTCGCGCCAACAAGAGCATCGCCGCGCCAGCCATCACATCCTCCACATCCATTCGAACTACTGCCAGTCTACCATCACTGCCTACTCTGGGATCCTTCCGTAGAAAGAACTTGAACGCTACTCAATATTTGAGCCCTTTTTCCTACGCTTACACGTTCCCGTTGTAAAGTGCATTCCAGCAAATGAGGCCAGGCCAATCATTGGGTTCCTACCCTATTCAAGTCTCAGGAGCCCCTCACCCAACACGCTCAAAACTCCGAAGCCATCGAGGCAGATCTCCGGGGACTCTCAAGCACTTCGCCATTGGGATGCCTAGCTCTCCTCAAGCTGTGGTTGTATGTGACAGTGGATTGTTCGTTGTGCATTATACCCCTTGAACAGAGCGGCATGTTGCGACGAAGGCCAAAAGCTCAGTGATTGTGAGCATGCAATAACTCGCCAGCAGGTCTTCGTTCTACGTTGTCGTCGCTCCGCAATGCACAAGTCTATCCATTCTAGTCCGCTCACTATCCATGATTGCTACGACTCTACAGCCTTCTTCTCCAACTCCAGCTGCTTCATCGCCTCCTCCGCACCAGTACTCACACTGACCTGCTGCTGACCGTGCCCATGCACGCTACCGTCCGGCTGAGCCTCCACTTTCTTGGCGTCAGTATGGCGTTTGCCCAGGTCCTTCTTTTTCTCCTTCTTCTTCTTTTCTGGTGGTGGAGGGTAGGCTTTCCTCTCGATGTCTTGCCATTCTTGCGACGCTTGGAAGGCGGCCTGCACGGGCTCGAGGAGGGCAAGGAGAGCGGCTGTGACACCAGATTTGAGGAGTTGGGGTGTTAGCTACGTAGGTTGTTAGTAGGAGGAACGCCGCGAACGTGAGGCATACGTACAATGTCTGCCTTGTAGTCCTCGTGCATCTTTTCGATATTGGTGTAGACGAGCGGCTCGCCCTCTCTCCTTTCCACTACGAACTTCTGGCCTTCTCCTTGTAGCGCGCCGGCTGGTAGTAGAACATACTCCACAAAGCTCATCATCCCATTCCCTTCCACCTCTTTCGGTGGGGCAAAGGCCTTCTTGATCTTCTTCTTGACCACCTCTGGCGTATCTAGTAGGTCTATCTTCGAGTCTGGGTCGCTCGCACTCATCTTACCACCCGCCAGTCCCGGCACCATTGGGTTCATCAAATGCGCTCGTTCCTTGTATCCTACTCGCGGCAGGACCTCCTTTGCTAGAGCGAAGATCTTACGTTGGTCTACGCCTCCGAATTGCGCATCCACTCCCAGATGCTCCTCGTCCAAGGCCTGCATGAGCGGGTAGATCAAACCCGACAGCGTTGCGTTCTCCACCTGTTTCACGACCTCTGCTCC
>NAJN01001579.1:0-10323 GCA_005059845.1 Cryomyces minteri
AGCGAGCTGTTGCCTGAGTTCTGTAACAGTGCCCTGATTAGTGGCGGTAAGGAGGAGGTTAGTCTCCTCGAGATCGTGGACTTGAACTTGGAGACTCTGGATAATCTGCTCCTGCTCGGCAATCTGCCGAGACACGTTCTGCATGGACTGCAGCCAGCGCTCAGGGTCTGCAGTGACTTTCATGACGAGTTCAGACGGAGAGCCCGGTATGGTGAGGTTGCTGTTGGACATACTTCTGAGGCGATTGGACTGGACAAGACTGGGACAAGGCTGAAACGGCGGCAACAGCGGACATGTGCTATGTCTGGCCGTTCATGAGGTTGGTGTTACGTAGTGTCACGAACACGACTTGATTGCTACAGCAGCTAGGTACAGGAGTAGTTAACAAGACGTAACACAAGGAGAGAAGGCAGTCATAGAGAGTGTGTTGGACAAAAGGGAAACGCTAAGGCGGTGGCACAACTAGCCGAACGCACAACTAGAAACATATAGCTAAGTCACGACCGTAACAATAAAGGATTTTTACCTAGCTACTCTCTTAAAGGGTTAGTCGCTCCGTTTTTATCCTACGTCTAAGCCGTCTACAGACTAGCATAAGAGAAAAGATAAGGAAGATAAGAGAGGTTAATCTCTTATACCTTCTACTTAGAAAGTAAACGCTAGCTAGAATAAATGCTCTATAACTATACCTAGTAAAGCGTTCCTACCGTAACTATAATAGGACACCTACAAGACATCTATAATGCATAGAGTAATACTTAAAATAGACCTAGAAGAAAGCGGGTTTATTGCTCTTTACTTTATTTCTAGTTAATACTTAAGTGCTAGAGGCTAGCCCTCTAGGGGGAGGTAATTATTAGGACTAGGCTAGTTAATAATGCCTATCTAGAGTTATGTGCGGGACGTCTATAACTTTAGTATAGTAGATATATAGCTTACATACGCTCTAGGATATACTCTAGAGCGGGGTAGGATAGTATAGATAGAATACTCTAACATTAAAAGAAAAAGTATTAATTAGTTTCTATAGTATAATGCTATAGGCACTTAATAGCGTAGTAAGCTAACTACTATACGCATAGAATACGGATATAATATTCTGTTATCTATGTAACTATATAACTAAAATAGCTAGCTATTTTAATTAAAGCTATAAACTACGTAAACTATTATCCTACTAAATTGCTTTAAAGCCCTAAAATAGAGTAATAGGTGCCCTATCTATACTAGTCTAACCTATTCTAGACTATACTCTAGAGCATATATAAGCTATATGTTTTCTATGTATAAACTATAAACTTTTCGCATGTAACTTAAAATAGGTATTATTAGCCGTTCTAGTCCTAATAGTAATGTAGAAAGCAAAAAACACAATACATAAGGTATTCTATAGGCGTGAGATTTAACTATATAAGAAATAGCGTGTAATATAATAACGGCGCTTTTAAACAACTTTAAATTAATATATAAAATAAAGATTATCTTAATAATAAACCTAGAGAATAGGGAATCATTTGCATCTAGTACAAAATTTGTTATACAGGTTATAAGTTTTAAGTTAAGATTCCAATGTTCCTCCGTAAGTTGCATGCGACTTTAAGCAAATTACACGCTAAGACCTCACTTTTGTATGGTAGTCGGCAAGCAACTCGCCGATCCATAGGTATAGTAGTGCACGGACCCTAACACCTCGAGAGGACATAGGCAGCAATAGATGCCGGCATTAGAAATGTAAGGAGGGCCGGGATTGAACGGAGGAAGAGAAGGCGTAAAGAGCCGTCGTAGGGTCGGTAGAAGGGGTTTTTGAGAAGGCGGAAGGCGGAAGGCGACGACGGATAGCGCGCGACAGAGAGAGAGAGTAGCGATCGGAGGCGAGAGATTTGAGCGTTTGACAGAAAGGTGCGATAGGGAAAATGTAGCAGCAGAGGAGGTGTCGCTCGAAAACGACTGAATGCGGTGAATGACGGGAAATAAAGAGTAAGAGGCAGTTCGCAGGATAAGCATTATTGCATCCAATCTCAAACCACCGTCCCCACTCGCGTGATGGTTTGCGGGATGACCAACTTTGCTTGTATTGATGCCCTCTGCAGGGCAAGAACGTTAAGACAAGACCGTCTACGGGAGTACGCGGCGAAACGAGGCGGAGCGACTGCCACCAATCCACCCTCTACTGCAAGAAGAGCTGAATTTCATGGGACCCCTTTCATCGCACAGGCCTCCTACCCTAGGCAACTTAGCCAGTGTATGTACTGGGTTGTTCTTCGGAAGGCAAGCTTGATCATGCGTCATTGCGTTTGGAGAGACTTCCTGCTTATCCCATACAACGGCGCGACATTACGTTCCATCAGCTGTGGTAGATGACGACGAATGGAGGTTGATCTGGTGTTACCGGAGGCAACTCCACTAGCGATGTACTGTCTCGGAATCGGAGGCAACTCCGCCGGAGACACGCCGCCTTGATTGAGATAAGCGGAGGTGACTCCGCAAGCACCTTCACGTATTAAGTCGGCGACGGCGATCGCGCCGTCGAGATAAAGCGAATTCTGGCCCTTAATGTAGGGTGCGAGCTCTTAAAACCGCAGGAGGATAGGGTAGCTACTGCGGCTTGATCTAGGGGATAGGTCTAGGTTGCTTGGCCTTCCTTGTGGTATTACGGACTCCGCGAACCCAAGCAAACGAGCGCCCTTCGTTGGATAGCAATTGAACGACGTCTTGGGGCTCTAGGAAACAGGTTCGAGCGTTCTCGGAATGTCGTGTTCTTTGTCGCCATTGGACAATACCTAGTGAATTAGAGAAGAAGGCCTTTCTCTCGCCGTGGTATATATACTGCCATAAAACAGCCATATTGTTGTATGGTTCTTCTCCTGCACGCTTCTATCTCCCTCGTCGTCATCCTTGGTCCACATCCGCAACTCCGCCTTTAATCCGAAACAATCATGGGCATCAAGAATGTTGCGGACCGAGTTAGGTCTTCCAAACTTTATGCCGTGTTCTTAAAGCTCGTTCGTGTTCTTCAAGTCTTGTCCGCCACTATATCCCTCGGATTGTTCTCCTCTCGCGTGTACAGAGTCTACCGTCTTTACAAACAACTCTCGGTATCCAATGGTGCCGTCGAAGGTATACTGGCAGCTGCCGTCGCCTACACCATGTTCATCACGCTACTTCAGCTCTATCTCAAGGGGGGAGGGCCCAGGTTCCTTCGCAGGGTCGCGATCGTCCTCGACATTGCATTCGTTGCTGGTTCTGCGAAGCGGTTAGCTGTAGACAAACGAGAATCTAATGTTTCACAAGACTCACACAGATGAAAGATTGCACACTTAGCTTACGGGCTACAGAATCACGGCTGTTGAGATCAACATAGGGCATGGGCAATGGAGCGTTTTGCTTCCCTTAGTTAGCATCGAGATCCTCCTGTACAGAGTGAAATACGTCGCGGCTAAGACCGGGACTGTAATTGTAACTACCTTTATGTTAACACATTTCTTGCCTTACGAAACGTTCAGCTTTCCTTACAACTGCTTCATTGTCACGTGCCTAATGTGAACTCGAGATTTCAACCTTAAGCTTATATTCCACAGCTCTAGTCATCTGTGTACACGGAAGGGCATACATGCAAGCGTGTGGTCTTCTATGTAGCTATAGTCTATGTGTGTACACATTCGAGGATGGCTCACAACTTCTTGGCGGTACTCTTTACCCTCAAAGAGTTGATATCGTAAACGCCAAAGAACTTGGAGAACCCCAATACTTGAGGAACAACCGCACATCCAGTAGCGGTTGGCATCCCAGTGAACTCAAGAAGAGGTATCTGGATGCCTTTGCACTCGTAGCACGAGGCCGATACCTGGTAGGTGGTGTTTACTTTTAAGTTTCGGCCGATGATCTGAACCATATCCAGTCCGGAAACAGCACGGATTGTGACGAGGGCAGTCGAGTTCTTGTTGGCGGAGATGGGAACAAGTTCTCGACTTTAAAGCCTAACCCTTGGCGGCTGAGGTTCTGTGTGCCGTCTCCGGACGTGACTGCTCCAGCGACGTAGATCAAGGCTCGGCCCTCCAGACAGGCGCTCGTCCCCTAGAGCGATGGTGCCGAGAACTTCGTTTGTGCTAGGCTTGATGACGGTGACGGTGTTGGAAGTTTGGTCGCCAGTGTAGATGCGATCCTGTGGGGAGATGGGCCGAGCTCCGGAAAGAGCAGGCGCCTGGACCTGAGCAAGAGCATGGTCCGCCCAAACCAGCGCAGACAGAAGGAAGAACAGCATAGCAGTGGAACTGTAGCTGCGTCTCAATTGATACCTTTCGTTCTCTTTCGTGGCAACAGTCGCTGCCTTATGTTTTACGTGAACGCTCCGAGTCGATCAATCTCGTCGTATTACCTGAGCGTCTCCGCTTCTTCGTCGTTTCGTGACGGGAGAAGCTTCATACTACAGAACCCCCCACCTCTGCCCCGCGTCGCCCCGGCACCTTCCCTTCGACCCTCGCCTAGGCTTTCAAGCTCTGAACGTAAAATACCACTGCCTATATGTTACACTTTCTGTCAGTCGACGCGAATTGGTCCAGCCTCCACGACAACTTTCCTTCAAACGTTTCCATCTCAAAGGAGAGAATGAATGCAGACGGAGATCGACGGTGATCAAAGGACTTGCGCAACCTTGCGAGAACGGAGGACAAACGTTTTCACCAAGTCCCTCCTGTGACACTAGGCAAGGGGACTTCCAGTCGATCACACGAGTATGGGAGAGCAATGCAGCCGAAAAGACGAGTTGCAAACAAGACGACGACTGGCTTGTTTGCGGCAGCGTCATGTGAGGGCTACAAGGGCACCGACATTCACATCATAGGGCTAAAGGAGATGTAACTAGACGTTGACAGCCTTGAGGCCCATATGGTTTAATGAACATGCCTTCGAGATGTTCCAAGCGAAGTGGCCTACTGCTTCGCGTGCTTCCGTGCTAGTGCCTCAATCCTGTCCACCACCTCCTTGAACATCTGCTTGTTCTCCTCCGTAGGATTGGCATCGCTCCCTGCACCTTCGATATCGTCGCCATTGTCCCACTGGATGTCGAATGTCGTGAGCGAAACGCGGACGTCGAAGCCATACAAGTCCTTGTTGGAGTTGGTTGGGAGACCACGCAGCTGGGCGCAGGCCCCGAGGAGCTCGTCGACTTCATCTCTGCAAATCACGTCGTGGTCAGCGGCTATGCGACAGATTTTGCGACGTCCAACAGCAACATACCTCTTGACGGTGCCTTCGGACGTCAGAATGTTCTTCCCTGTATGTTCCGTATGCTTGATTGTTGCCTGTCGGTTGGCGCTGCCAATGATCTCGACCTTCTTACTCGGTGGGCCGGCTTCAAGCGGAACTTAGCATCCCCGTAGAAGATGGAACTGATTGGGCGACAAACATACAGAAGCTTCGGTGCAGCGAAATGTCGAACTCCTCGCCGGATGGGCCCGTTGGGAGTCCCGTATCGCGAGGCATGTCGGTGGCGGCGTGGTGTGATGGGAGTGGGATGGGAAGTGAAGGCGATTCTTTGTATAGTGATGAATGGAGGATAGGTATATGAAGGACAGGTAGCGGACCGGATGTGATCGACTCGAGTTTGGAACTCGCATAAGGTCGGCAGCTTTGCCCTTGTGCCTGGAGTGACATCATTCGATGACGCGACTCTCTCACACTCACTTCCGGCACCTCTTGCGGACGTGCAGCCGCTAGACTAACACCTCACACCTAACGTAAGGTATAGACTGTCGTCCTATGCTCAGTTCCTGTTCACGCGCACTAAGAATCCTTTACAAGAGAGCTACATCGCTCGCGTGGCCGATTTTCCATCTCCATTACCTGACATGTGTCTCAATTGAGCGAGGTAGGAGGTTAAACCAATTAGACCGTGTGATCTCTTCCATACCTATCTGTACTTACTGAGCTTGCTTCTGCAATCGGTTGGGCACTAACACATTTGTCCCGTTGTCATCAACGTCGATGTTGTCGGAGACGCGGGCGACATCTTTGTCGTCTTCTCCTCGACTATGCCGCCTGCATTCGAAGGATGTCTGTCTCTGAGCAAATACTATAGAGCGGCGCGGAAGCATCCTTTCCTGTAACAGCCACCTACGAGAACTCTAGACAGATTGGTTGGCACACTCCTGAAACGTCTACTCAGCACGTTGGATGTAGAACTCACCAGTCGCTTCTGATCTTCTAGACTCGAACCCTAGCCGAAGAAGATTGTTGGATTTTCACGCTTCATTTCAAGTGATGGCATGACACCAATTGCGATTGGCCAAGTCACAATACCATGACGTGTAGGGCCAGATTTGTGCATGCTGCAGATAAGTCAGACCAGCCGCCAACTGACTTGGCCGTTGGTATCCTCGTCGCCTTTGTTGAACGATCCCTACATTCCTCCAAACTCCCGTACTTCCTCACTGCTGATTTGGTATGGCATGGTATGGTATGAAGTGACGCCCTTTCACGTTCCATCGCGCTTGCTTGGCCTAGGCTACCTCGATTTGTCCTCCAGAATCATGCTGGCACACTTCTCACCAATAGCGTACACAGTGGCTTGGGTGTGAGCGCTGACTTGCAGAGGCATGATGCTCGCGTCAGCGACCCTGAGCCCTTTGACTCCATAGACTCTGAGTCTCTCGTCAACCACACCGTTCTTCATCCCCACCGCCCCTCCCATCGCACATGTGCCCACAGGATGCCAGTCAGTGATCGTGTGGTCCCTAACAAAGTCTGTAAAGTCCTCCGCTTCAGTGGTGCTCGGGCTGGGTGGTGGAAAAGCGCGAGCAATAATGATGTCGGAGAGCGGCTTGGTGCTGCAGATCGTGTCTGCAAACTTCTGGGCAGTCGCAATCACATCGAAGTCCACTTGTCCACCTTCTCCCTCAAAGTACTTCGGGTCGATACTAGGCTTATCGTCTACCGTTGTTGGTCTGTCAGAAGCCGTTGCAGGGACGTGGATAGAACCTCTCGAGAACGGATACTGGAGTATCTGCAGTATCGTGCCGTATTTCTTGCCAGGGATGGATTTGAAGTCAGGGCTCCAATTCCCTAGATCGAAAATATACTCGACTTGACCAAGCCTCTTCTCCGGTGCAAATTGACGGGCCAGAATACGCTCGCGTGTTGTACCAGCTCTAGCTAGAAGGGCCACGCGAGATTGAAGTGCTTCCATTCGCTCGGCTGCGACGAAATGCGAAAGAGGTATGTAACAAAGTGAGCAAGGCAAGACTGTACGAGGACCCGTTTGGGACGTGGAGTAAGCAAGGTCCGCTGCTTCGGCTAGTGCCGCGTCCGTCTTCAAGTCGTCTGGAGTGTCGATCGAAGGATCAATCTCGTAGATCATTGCAGTCACTGAGTCAGAAGTCAGTATTCATTTTGAAAAGCTGTTACCATGTACTTAGTCTATGGGGTATGAAGCTTACTCATGTGCTCTTGAAGGTTCTCCCCCACATTTGGATTGTCAACCTTGATCTTGATTCCTGCGTTGCGCAAGATAGTTGGACTGCCAACTCCGGAGAGCTCAAGAAGTTGTGGTGATTGTACGCTCCCAGCGGAGACAACCACCTCGAGCGAGGCTTTCGCAAGGTGCTCTCCGCCTTCGCAAGCAAATCTGACGCCTTTTGCAACCCATATTGTCCCTTCTCGTTCCAAAATTACTTCTCTCGCGACTGCATTGGTCAATACAACCAAATTTTTCCTTGTAGAGTTTGGAAGGTAGTATGCAAGGGCCGAAGAACACCTCTTCCTTGTTTCTGAGTCCACAGAGGTCACCGTTGTCCATACGCCGACGTTCGAGCCCGAGAAATGACTCTGATTAGTTTCCACGCCGAGCTTGTTGAGAGTATTATGCCAGTACTTGTGCGAGGCTGTATATTCCAGTGAGTAGACTGTGTTGACCGGCCCAGTAGTTCCGTGGAAGGCTGGGTCAAAGTGACTCCTGTGTTGCTCTCGATGCTTACTGCCTGGCTCGACGAAGCATTCGCTCTTTTTGAAGAATGGTCTACACCAGAGTTTAGTTCGGTGGCTGGCGTTATGAAAGCGTTGTGTGGATCGTGTAGCACTGACAGCAAGTTGTCCCAACCCCAACCCGTGTTCCCAAGCTCCTCCCAAGCATCATAGTCTTCTCTGCTCCCCCGATTCCATGTCATGAAATTCAAGGCGCTTGTACCTCCCAGGACCCTTCCCCGTGGCCAAGGCAGCTTCCGCCCGCCGGGTCCAGGCTGAGCTGTGGTCTCAAACTGCCAGTCATACTTTGTGTTTAAACTCTCGCCGAACCGCCCGGGGACGTCGATGGAGGGCTCATCAAATGCGGCTGGACCTGCCTCGAGAACGCCGACAGTGATATCTGGGTCTTCGCTGAGCCGTGCGGCAACAACAAGACCGGCGGTTCCCCCGCCAACGACTAAATAATCGAACTGATGGCGACAAAAGTCGGCTGGTGTGATCTCGTGAAAGGGCATATCTTATATCGAGTTTACTGCAATCAGCGGCGACAGTGGCACCTCGATTGTTGGATGTTCAGAAGAATCGAAGCTGCTTGTTCCAGGGCAAAGATTACGCTCTTCCGAACGCTGCAAGAGTAATAAGTTCCGAAGGATCTGCCTCATGCAAGGCCCCCAGACATGCCTGAGCCGCTCATGCGCATCAACGCCCGCTGCAACGCCGCGTGAGGCTTCTCCCACATTATGGCATGTGATTCATCATCGCAAAGTTTCGCATTAGAAGAGTTGATGTGACGGCATTATGGTTGGTGAACTTGTCTACTACTGGAGAATATACGCCCTCGCGAAAGTGGCCGACGAGCATGTGATCCAACTTTCGTACTTCAAAACCTGGTTTTGTCCAGTTCATGAGCACCGAAGACTTTCAGTGAAACGTCCCACGTCTCTGGCTTCCTCAGTTCCACCTTGCCTGTCTAAGACCATCGCTTTCTTTGACGAGCTTGATACCCAATCGTGCAGTGCGCTCCCTTGGAAACGAGGATCTCCCAGAGGCATGATGTACTCGTCGTGCTGAAACTATTGCAGGAAAGCCAATTCCAACTCCTGAAATAAACCACCACTGGACCAACGGTGTGTGCGAGGGCGCTCCTGCGTAGTGTCCTCATAATCCGCGCTTGCTCCCTAGCCGTCATTGTCGTTGTTACTTCCACTACTTGGGCTCTTCTTCAACCCAACACCCAGCCCTACACCCAATACGATAGCAAGAATGGCCACAAGCCCCAACAGCCAGAGGAGAATTTTCTTCGTCCTATTCAAGCGCGAATACCACGAGTAGCCCTTCTTTCCGGCTTTGACGCCTTGTTGCATGCGCCGTGCGTTGACATCGCCGGCTTCGAGATCGGATTGCGCCATGGCAAATCGTGCAATGATCAGACAGACGAGTTATCGTTGAAAGGATGCTGAGGGTTTGCGGTGGCCGTAGTGGGACTTCGAGAGATGTGTAAGAGGAAGCTCGTCAGAAGCGTGGCCGTTTTACACTTGAAGCAAGGGACGTTTTATCGACAATGGTAGAGATGGAGAGAGTGTCAAGTGTCTGAGAGGAAGCGCAAAGAGGAAGTGCGATTTGTGGAAGAGTGTCGCTGTCTGCTCGCGGCGCGAAGCGTTACTATGATCCTCGTGACTGGCCGTACCAGCGGGAGACTCAGCTCTCTTATGTATGAAGTAGTGTTCTACCAGAGACTGAAAATCGTTTTCTTGACTTACGACATCTGACCCTGTGCAGCGCCCCATACAGAGATGGCACGTAGTATCCTACATATCTTGGCCCGGCTGGCTTCAGGGCGCAGCTACGGCTCGAGGGCTTGTTTTGCCTCGTAGCTCCCGATCTTTCCGTCCATACCTCTCGCCAAGCTGGCACTGAAGTTGGCGCTCGACATGATGCTTGGTGGGTGTTGCCCCTTGCACGCGGATTTGGGCACAGCCAAGCTTGGCCAGTGTGGTCAACAGTCAATCGGCTTATCAATCCGCGTCGGATTGACGAGTTATTATCAATCCGTCCGTCGGCGCGCCTCATCAGACGCGCTCAATCGAAAAACCAAACGGATTGACTCGGATTGACTGGATTGATGACTTTTGTGGGGTCATAGATTTTAGAGATAAGAGGGAGGGGTAGCTAGCTACTGATAGGTCGTTGTACTACAGATGACGCATATGATAGAGATCTCTATGCACATTAGGGGTCCTCCCGGGCGCAATCCTATGTGCTACTGCTATCGACCTTCTTATCAATCATCAACTATACTATGGATCAGTTTGCTACGATTTTATCAGCTTCGAAAGCTGAAGCTATGGCCTCTTTATCACAAACAAG
>NAJN01000158.1:0-33790 GCA_005059845.1 Cryomyces minteri
ATGGTAGCTGGCATGGCGAAAATTGAACTTGGATGAAGACCTACCGGCAATACCATGATGCCTCCCATGTCTTTCCGCAAGTTCGCTTTTACACTGCTCGTACCAAGCTCGACGTTGACCTCTCGACGAAAGGAGTTGATGGCGTGCGTGAAATGGTAGCTCTCTATTCTCTCGGACAACTTTTGTCCAATTCCGTGGATGACAAGCACAAGGTCTGTCACTTTGGGTCTTTCTGATAGTACCAAAGTCGGATCCGACTTCTGTCTCCGATTAGGTGGCGCGCACGACTGCGAGCTTGAGACGCCCGCTTGTGCTTTTGTCGCTGTGAGGTCTCTCTTCGGTGGGTGTAGTCTGTCCCAGATTTCTTGATCAAACCCCCTGGTCACTTGTATGCCAATCTTCCTCCCTTTTCGGATATAATTAGCCAGTGGGCGGCGTCCGTAGTATGATGATGGCTGAAGACTGGGTCGTAGAATGTATGCTTCTTTCTCGTCGGCATACATGATACCCGCGTTGAGGTAGGATCTTGTCTGACCATCTCTGCCGTACGAGGCTTTACCAGCAGCCTTGTTGTCCTGCCGTTTCGGACCATTAGCAATGTCAATGACATCGCAAGCTACCTCAACCGTTGCTTCTCGCTCTTCTTCAGGGGTTTTGAGCTCGGTTCCTGCAATACTGCAAGAGAACAATTAGATCGCATTTAGTGTGAGTACTATGTCAGAGTGGCATAGACGCCATCACATTGCCTGCAGTCTGGACACAAGCCGGAAAAAGACTCATACTAGAAATGGCTGCGCAAAACAGGACATTTGAGTGTTGGCTTAGACCCTCGAAGTTTACGAGAACGGCACTTACCTTTGCAAGAGCCCTGCAGCGGCATCTGTTGAAGTTCCAGGCCGACTTTCTGATTGCTTTCTGGGCTTCTCAGGCCAAAGCTTGTGCAGTATCTTCATCTCTCCAATAGCACCAACCTCTACGGCACTGTTGAGCTCGTCTTTCCAAGTCTCTGTCCACACTTGTAGTAACACGTAGCCAGCTTCCAGCATGTTCGCAACATCAGGTTCGACAGGAAGCATAACGTCTTTGTAGAACCATGTGCCTCTCAGCACTGCAGCAACGTCGTTGACAGGTAACCAGTATATCGGCTCCATCCTAAGCGAATCAAAAAGAGTCAATCTCCGTGGCTGAGACGGCTGCTCACCCAAACTTACTGCAGATCCGGCATTATTACATTATGCAGACGCGATACGCCAACAGCAACTTTAGTGGACGGTCCGGAAGTGACTGAGAGTTTGGTTTGCTTGTCATCATCGGAGACGAAGTCCTCATCATCCCACTTGTAGCTATCAAGTTCTCGCATCTGTGGGCGGTCCTTAGTTCCGATGAACCCCCTTTGATTTGATGCTACCAGCTTTGTTCTTGATGGCGCTCTAATGAAGGGTGTGCCAGTCGTGTCGGGGTGTTCACTGCCTGATCCGGCTTCTGCAGAGTCATACGTTCTTTGCGAAGCTGACAGTCGTGATACCTCCTGGAGTGCTTCATCGTCGACGTCATTCTCACCAGGTCGAGTACGCCCACCTTGAGACTCTCTGCTGATCACGCTCTTCGGTCCACGCAACGTCCCCTCGCCAGGCTCACTACCTTCCGCAGCTCTTCCCGAAGTCGACTGAAGCCCTCCACTCTGTTCACCGCCGGATTTCCGCTTTCCGTCGCCAACAGTTTGACCTCTCCCGGCTCTTTCTTTGCCACCTTTGCTGTTCCGGATGGGAATGGGACTTCGAGCAGAAGCCTTCGGAGCCTCTTCGAAGTCCGATTTCTCTCCTCGTTCCTCGTTGTACTTTAGTATTTTTCTACGCAGCTCCAGCCAGGCCTTGTCCAACGCAGTATTGTCATAGATAGAGAACGGCCTGGGAGGTCGCTTTGACTGGGCAGGCGTGCCAGTCGCGGGCGGAGGAAGAGGCGATAGTGAGTCGTCAATAGCTAGAGGAGACGTATAGAAGAAACGTGCATCGATTGAAGGAGGGACCTCGGCCTGGTGCAAGACCTCACGAATGTATCTGTTGGCTTGTGCGGACATTCTGTCAGTTCTCGAAACGCCGAGTGAGGGTATGTTGAAGGTGCTTCACTGCGAAGAGCAACGTATGTTGATCCTTGAGTTCTCGAGACGCAGCACGTTCGAAGCTACTAATCTTCAGGCATGAGGTGTGGTTGAAGCCCGCAGATGCCTACACTACCCCAGGCACGGCAGTCTGACCGCCGGCAACAGAGCGACTAGATCGAGCCCTACAATGCAAAATTCGTACTCATATGTCAAGCTGCAAACCCATGTCGAGATGGGCTCCATATGGAACGGAGTAAACAAATGCGCGGTGAAAGAGGCTCGGTATTATAGAGCGGTTCAATTCCGTCCGCTCAACGGTGACGTCGATCTCGAACCTGGACCGACAACCTCACGAACACTTCGACGACCTTGAGTACTTGATTACGCCCAGCGCCGAAAAACCTCTACTTCTTGACCACCTCGACTGCTCGGACAGCTCCTAATCCTCTACGCAGCACACCGCACACATTCAGCATTATGTCAAACAGGCAGAACAGCGGCTACATTCAGCCTACTCTGGCGTCTGTTCCTGTCGAGATCGATCCTTCCGCACCAGGCACGGTTATCCGCTATGCGCTGGCGATTGAGGCGGCCGCGAACATATTCGGCGGCACGGCTATGGTGTTCTTCCCGTCACAGGTCCTGTCCCTCATGGTCACAAAGACATCTTTCATCAACCCAACCACAGAATCACTTGTCCAGTGGCTCGGTGCTCTCGTCTATGGACTTACGGTGCCCGTGCTACTTGCAATACCGAATACACGACGGGGCATCGAAAGTCGGCAGACCGTCTACTACACATTGTTAGGAGGAGAAGGCACCCTGATTCCGACGTTCTTGTGGCACATGACCAGGAACAGCGGGTTCACATACAAGTCTTTGGTTGCCAGTGCGGTGGTTCTGGCTGCAACATGTGGATGGAGGCTGCTGGCGCTTTTCAAGAGACCGGACTGGTTGGGTCGCTATAGAGATATCAAGAAGGAAGAGTGAGTGTCCTTCGCCACAGCTGTGGTGGGTTACATCTTGCATGATTGATTGAGAGAAGCTTATATCATATAAGCCTAAGATTCTATGATGAGAGCCAAGGAGAGAGTACCGAAGCTCTGATCCGCTGAAAAGTGCTGTCTGTTATGGCCTTGGTCATGGCGCGCACCGTCTACCTTGTCGTGTCAAGGAAGGTCGCTTGCGGGTTGCTTCGTGCCGAACCCTGCAACTTGTTGTTGCAGTTCATTTGGGGTTCTTAACGCTGCGTTGGGAGCGTCTGCTCTTAGGTAGTACCTTACGATCATGTTAACGTTTCTTCGTCATCTTCCACATTTCGTAATATCCCATCCGATCAACTTATATCTCCATAACGAATTATTGTTCGTGGGAGTCAAATGACTCCAAGCTGCTTCCACCACGGGCTACCGTTCGAGACCCAGGAGCTTATTTGTGTAGTGTCTCTATATTTGCTGCTCACTAATGCTCCAAGCATACGGAAACCAAATATGCTTCGACTGCTGGCCATCGTTCCGCAGTGCGGACAAATATGGCAAGGGCTGAGAGTATCTCACTGCTACGACTAACGAGTTGTATCGGACCTGACTACGCACGAAAGGAGATCTCGGCTTCAACTCTCTGTCCAGACTCTTCTGAACTGTCGTCTCACCGTCAAGAGCGGACTCTGAAGTTTCTTTTAAGTACCAGCTCTACCCTTGTTCGTTGGGCTCAGACATCAGCTCTGTACTGACGTTTGCCTCGCACCTAGAGAATGTGGTTACAGCCGGCTCTCTATTATACTCTCTCAAGACTGAACTTCCCGCGTTAACTAAGTCGTTCGAGTCATGCCTTCGGCTCTGCTTTCCCTGACATTCCTTTTCTTTGAGTTACAGCGCTTACTCCGTCCCTTTCACTCACTCGATCTGACCAAGTGCACATCAGAGCATTAGATCATGGGCCAGTTACCCACAGTGGGTGCAGGACGTCAAGCTGCTCTGCATTCACACAGACATGCTACTACATCGGTGCCTCAATAGCCACGTTACCATTAGCACCTGCTGGTGTGCGGCATCGCTATAGCATAGCTGCAACACGTACATGTACCTCTCCCAAAATTGCTCGAGTCCACGCTGGGTAAAGCAAGTACGCAAAGCAACTAACATGTGATTCCGCGGCTAGCCCCTGGTACCACCTCGAGTTTCTGCACTCGTTGCGTACCTAGGTTTGATACATAAATTAGAATCTCTGTTGTTCTCAAATCACACCCCTTCGCCCTCCCAGATTCGCTTCTTCTCTTGTACGTAGCTCGGGAAAGACCGTGGTTCACGTTCGATCTGCACAAATAGAGATACTCCTCAGTTACAGCTCCCAACATCCCATCAAGCAATAAGCGGCACAGTCTCAAACCCCCGTCGCCCGATCTCGACTCTCCTCTTGACCACCTCCTCGTTCTCGCCATTCTGCAACCTCCTCACCAGCTCCTCAGGATCAAAGTCTGTCCCGACCGGGTTCTCCTCAAACGCCTTCCCCATCATAAACGCCTTCGCCGCCTCCGCCGTCTCAAAGTTATCCACCTGCGCCTCGAGCTGATTCCCGTCCGGATCTCGATAGTACATGCTCGTCGTCGGGCCGTGATTGACGCACCAGATTGGCAGCACGCCCAGGGCCTTGCGCTGGCGGTACGCGAGCGCGAGGTCGGAGAGCGAGGCGAAGGTGAAGGCGATGTGCTCGAGGCCGCAGGAGGACGGGACCTTGGGTCGGGTTCCGGGCACGTCCAGCAGCGCGATGCGGTGGTGCTCGTCGTCGTAGGTCAGGAAGGCCATGGAGGCCGACTCGAAGGTCACGCTCGCGCCCAGGAAGGTCTTGTAGAAGGCGACCATGGGCGAGAGCTGGTTTGTGCGCAGCACGACGTGCGCGAGCTTGGCGGGCGACTTGACTTGTGCGCCGGGATGGTCGAAGTCGGGCGTCATGATGGGCTCCAGGGGGAGTGGTGAGCGAGAAGGGTCGTGAGAGCGTGAGATTCTGGAGGAGCAGTATGTCGTTTCATTCCTGCCAGTCGCTGAGCACTGTCGGGCTTACGTAGGAAGGACACCCGTGTGGAATCGCGTGCCACTCGTAATGACGCAACCCCTCCGCGGCTGACACCCTCGTTCAGCTCACGAGAGCACAAGGACCCAAGATACTGGACGTCTTCATCTTGAGTTGGTGAGGTCTGTGGTGCTTCGTCGGCGCGAGGCTCAAGTGTTCTTCTCCCCCACTTCCCCACCATTGCCCAGGAACTCCGCCGTCTGCTCGGCTCGTTGCAGCATCCGTCGCCGTAGCAGAACATTGAACACCACGCATCGCAGCATCATGTGTTATATATACAGGAGTGAACTATAGACGGTGACGAAAAACCACAGCCTGATAGTGTGGTGACGGTCGAACATAGCAGAAGCCTGGGACCTACACAACCCAGAAGAGCCAACGGAACCTCATTATACTGTATGCCACTCTATCGAGTATTCTGCATTCTCACAAGACCAAAGCCACAACGCGAAAAGCCATCAGAACCGGTCACTGTTGGAATTGTATAGGGGGGGAGGGAAGCCAAGACACCAGGGAGCACACTCAGGTCTCCACCATCAGCACGCAGTCCGGTCAGGCGATTTGCGAACGGCTTATGCACACAGTTCCAAATACAAATGGGCTGCGTAACCACCAGTTGAGCATTCGCCAATCAAACGACTAACGCATATGACAATCCCTGGATATCAAGACCCTTCTGTACTGTACTAGAAACCAGCTTCCGGCGTCCACGTGCAGTTTCCGACGCCCAGATACATGCCGTAGTGGGTGTTGTGAAACCCCTCAACGGTGTACAGAGCCAAGTATGGAAGACGGTTGACGCTCGACGCTCGACGCTACATTGCGAACAAGGACAAGCGCGAAGATTCATGGTACAAGTCGGGAAAGGTGATCGAGGGCCGCTGCAAATGGGTATAAGCAATTTCAGCAAGACATCTAGGGACAGGAGACCTCAGATATGTGCACAGTGAGGAGTGAAAAGAAGGAATACACAAAGGAAGTTCGGACTGGGATGGACGGTGGGGCGTGTGCCTGAGCGATGTGGCGCAGTGAGGAACGGAACGGCCTAGAAGCAGTTCAGCGCGCTCTTCTTCTTCTTGCTTTTCCCCCCGCCGAGCGCCGCCATGCGCTCCTCCAGCGCCTGCCGCGCGCGCTCCGCCTGCATGCGGGCGTTGCGCTCTTCCTCGACAGCCTGCACGCTGTACCGGCTGTGGCTGCGCTCCTTGCGCAGCTCGACGATCTCGTTCTCATAGGAGATGCACTTGCGTTTCCATGTCTCCATGTCGACCCTGACTTTGTTGCTCGACGTCTCGAGGTCGACGAGCGCCTCTTCCAGCGTCGCCGTCAGCTGCTTCTCCGCGAAGAGGTGCTTCTCGATCGTGCGGATGCGCGCTTCTTGGTCTTCGAGCTGCTGCGCGTGCGCGGCCGTCATCTCTCGGCCCCCATGCAGGATCTCTTTGCTAGTGTGGCGGGAAGATGGTGGCGAGGGCGCGTTGTTGTTCGCGTTGGGACTGCCTGGAAGAGGTGGAAGAGGAATTGCTGGAGGTGGAGATGGCAGTGCTGAATTAGGGACGCTCTTGCGCATGTTAGATGCTTGAGAGTCGGGGCGGCCAATGTCGCGTGGATCAAGGGACGCCCGAGTAGAAGCTCCAGACCGTCTCCTCGAGTCAATGAGTTGGGACTAACCACTCTGTCAGCACTATAGAGGAAAAACGTTGGAGGCGGCTCAAAATTACCTCAAGGAGTGATATCTTAGACCGGTGTTCATCTAGCTCCCTCTCCATGTCTGCCTTGGCCTGAAGGGCTCCCTCAAGTTGGACTTGGTGCTCGGAGTGCATAGCCGAGAGCCTGTTATTAGCCGCTTGATGTTGGTCGTAGTTGGAGCTGAGCTGATCTTCAAGCTCTTCAACGAGATGAGAGCTCTTCTTTTCTCTGTCGCTGATAACTTCCAACTCTTTTAAGGAGTTGCTGTGCGCCGACGCCAGTTCTCCAAGCTTACTCTCGAGACGGACATTGTTTGATAATGCGCCTTGAAGCTCCAGTTGGACAGCCTTCAGGTCGTTTGTCGCCCTTGAGTGTTGTAGTTGCAAATCCTTTCGCTCATCGACCAGTGTTTGCGCGAAAAGCAGCAACGTAGATGCGTCAGTTTCCACACCTAACGTAGCAGTACCCCAATCAAGTAGTGTGCGCATCTCGCTCTGCGTCTTTGTGAGCTCGGCTTCTAGGTTGTTGACGGCTTTCTCGTGGTCCGCCATCAATGCTGCCAGCTGCTCTTCAGATCGTGCTTGCGCTTCTTGAGCAGATGCGTTGAGCTTTTCAAGCTCCTTGTCGTGCGATGCGTGGAGCGAATCGAGGCTGCGTTGATGAATCTCGACGGCGGACTTGTGAACTCCAATCTGATCCTCCAAGTTTGAGACAAGATCGCGGTGGGTTTGCAGCTCCCTCTCGGTAAGTGCTTTGGCCTTACTTTCTTCCTCGACCTTTTGGACGATGCTCGCGTATGATTGCTCGAGCTTCGAAAGTTTCGAGACGTGATTGTTTGCAGTGTTCTTGTGGGTTTCCACCTCCTTTTGCAAAGCCTCTACCCGCTCAGAGTGCTGTTTTCGCTCCAACTCGAGATCTGTTGCAGCGGCAGTCGCAGCACCGCCTTCTTGGACCCCACGGTGAGCGTCTCGCTCCACGTGCTGGGCTTCAGTGTTGCGAAGTGAAGCTTGCAACCCGGCAATGGTGTTCAGAAGATTCTGCTCCGAAGCGTTCATCGTCGTCATCGCGGTCTGGTGCTTGGTTTTCCAATCTGTGAGTTCTTTCTGCAAGTCCTCAATCACCTTGCCATGGACGGCAGACGAGGGTTCTTCCGCTCCAGTCACTGTCTGCTCATCGCCGAGTTGACGAGATTCCAGGACATTGAGCGCAGGCGTTTCAGGGAAAAAGCCGGGCATAGTAGAGAAGTGCTCTTCTGTAGGCGATGGCATTTGGCCCGCTAGAGGATCGACCACGGCTCGGTAACTGTTCAAGGACAACTGCAACGATCCGATCTGGTCTAAAAGTCCCTGCTCTCTTGCAGCATGAGATTCATGGAGCGTCCGTATCTGGTGTTCACTCTGGAGTAGCTGATCTCTCATCTGTCCAACGACACCGATGTCAATTGGCGACGACGACTGCAGACTTGATCTTTCCCTAGTTAGGCCAGATATGATAGTCATCTTCATCTCCATTTCCTTCCTCGCAGTCGCAATCTCAGCTTCCAAGGCTTGCACCCGTTCAGACTTTGTGTGCAATTCTGTCATGATGGTATCGAGGTTGGTCTCGAAGTTTTGCCTCGTATCAGGCTGTTCTTCAAGATGCTCCATCGCAATGTTTCGTAGAAATGCAAACGACCGAGTGGCGCGGTCCGAGCCCATCAGAGCGTTCTGACTAGACTTACGGCGTACGAATTGTGAGTAGGTTAGAGGAGACAAAGGGGTCGAGGGACGAGCCGACTGCGCTTTCTGTATCTCGGCCTTGAGCTCCTCCACATAGTCCAGAGTATCCTGGTGTTGCCTCTGCAGATCCGCATAGCTCTTGTTCAGCTGATGCATATTGAGGCTTTTCTCCATACTCGACTTGTTCGACATCTCCATCTCCTGCGCCATTGTCCCTTCCTCTGTTTGCGCTCTTCCGGCAACATCCTCGGACTTAGACTTGTTCATAGTCGTCTCAAGATCAGATGTGTCTCTAGATAAGCTCGGAGTATCTGACGACTCCCCAACTAAGGACAATTCCGATGATAAGGTACGCGAGGATGACAATTGTCCTTCCTCTTGTGAATTCACCCCCGCTTCCCCTAAAAACGATATCGATCGACTTGATGATGGTGAGATCGGGCGCTGTACCAGTCGGTGGCGTCCATCCCCAGTAGCATCCTGGAACTCTGCCAACGTGTTCAGAGCAATCTGATACTTCCTACTGAGCTCGTCGTAGTCGTTGACGGTTGACTCGTGCTCGACACGAAGATCAAAGATTTCCTGAGTCATGGTCTCGAGCTTGTCCGCAACAAACTGTGTCTGCGCCGAACTCGGAGCGGAGTCCGAAGTACCCATAAGAGACCGCTGTGCTCGAGTTGGTTTCTCCGATAGTTGCCTCGGAGAGGACGTGACGTTCTCTGGTAAAGCTGGTTCTGACTCAGTCGTATCCGAATCCACCATAGACGTGTGCTTTCCTTCATCACTCATTCTGTCCACATACTCGTGCTTGTTGGAGAATGCGGTACTAGCAGTGGAGGTATTCCGGTCGTGGAAGAGGTCATGGTTAGTTTTCAAGTGTCCGTTGACGAGCGACTCACTTCCCTGTCTTGAGTGACCTTGACGAGTGTGATCTAGCTCGTACAACAGATTGTCCAGCTTTCCAACACTTCGTTGGCGTTCAACAACATGCGCTAGGCGATCAATCTCCCTCTGCATGAGCTCCTGGTCCTGCTCCGCGTCGGCCAGACGTTCCTCGAGTGTAGAGATATAATCCTCGCAGCTGGAATCATTTTCTCGAGCTCTGCTGAGCTCTTTGCGTAGCTCCTGAATCATAGCGGTGCTTTTCTCCTCCCCTGTGGTCGCCCCGTCTACTCTGATTTCCAGATCTCGGAGGTAGTTCTCATTGCTCGCCTCCCTATCCGTGGCTTTCTGGATGCGAGCTTGGAGCTGCTGTGTTATGGTCTCCATATACACGATCTTGGTTTCTTTTTCCAGCAGATTGCTTTCAGTGGTGGACAGAGAAGATCGCGTATTAGAGAGAGAGGCTTCGAGACTTTGGATGGTCGTTTCATACTCCTGCACAACCTGTTCGACGGCTTCAGCAAAAGAGTTCGAGCGCTTCAGTCGTTCAAGTGCGCTGTGTCCAATCGCATCTTTGAGCATGGGCGTCTCTTCGGATTCGTTGTCCCAGGCTTTGGTGATCTCAGAGAGGAGCTTTGCATGCCTCTGAACGAGTGCAGTGTAGTTCTCTTGGACATCCAACAGTTGGTTCTGCAGCTCCTTTTCCCGCTCGTACTGTCGCTCGGATCGTTCTTGTGGCGCATTGCTTCGGGTGCGCTCTGACAACCTGCTCTGATCTCGCAAGAAGGCCACCTCGGCACGAAGCCGGTCAATGATAGCTTGCTTGTCGCTGTCATTGGTAACCTGTTGGATTAGCGGTTTGCTCTGTATTGCTCGCGCTCGTTGTGCGTATTGGACGGTGTTCAGAGTCTCGCTGAGATGGAACTCTGCAGGGTTAATGCATGCCACCATGTAGGTAATGGCGTTTCCGCCTAGAGAATCTTGCAAGAGTCGTGTAAGTCGAGAATCTCGATACGAGACATGCGAGCCCGCTTGCCGAGAGGATAGTTGAGATATCACTTTGCCCAGGCTTGCTAGTCCAGCGTTGATAGAAATTCCTTCCTTGGCTCGCTCGCCCTGCGCATGTGTGGTTTTCAGTCTCTCGCTGCCTGCGAGGTCGACGAAATGCAGCTTGCTGTCAACTGTGATCCAGCTCTCGCTTCCCAACATGGCTTCAACGGGCACTGAAAACCGCTTCTCCTCCGCTGTAGTTGGCCGGGCAACCTTGCTCTTCTTCTGCACCAGATTCAAGCTGAACACAGCGTGCGAACGAGACGACTTGTCGTTCACCGCGGTCGAATCTGTCTGTCGGATGGATGACCCAAAGTTGAGCGCACTCAGCAGATCGTCTGTCGAGTTGATGTCGACTTGGGTGAGACCAGTAAGCAATATTCTGCCCTTTGCGTCTTCTCGAATAGAGACTTGACTTCGTTCAGCTTGTGGGACGGAGTCCGGTACTAGCAGGTCGCGTAGTTGCTCGTTGTATATCTGCTCAAGTCAATGGAGGCTTTCACTAGGTAGATAGTGTCTAAACCCACCTCGAGATATGTAGCCTTCATCTGCCAAGATTTCTCGGCTGCCAGCTTTTCCAGGCTCTTCATGGTGGGGAGACCCTGCATCGAGTACCGTGACGGGGTTCGAATGCCTGAGGCGCGACCGCCCGTGCCGTCAGAAAGCTTCTCGAATAGTGCAGCCGCCGCTCGAGGGATCACACCTGAAGGGACTGGTTAGCAACGTGTCGTCCGCGTCCTCTTCAAGCACTGTGCGCTGCGTGGCTGTTGCGTGAAATCCAGAGTCTCTGACACGCCGGTGGGTTGGGACAAGCTTACCCATGAGTCTGGGATCACTTTGCTCTGCTGGGCCTGTGGTACCCATGGTGTATGACTTTCCCGCGCCCGACTGCCCATATGCCAAGATGGAGACATTGTAGCCTTGTACGAAGGAGCTCACGCTCTCACTGAGGTACTCCCATACACCTTCTTGCTCCACCTCCTCTCCGAACACCTGATCAAAGACAAAGAGCTTCTTTCCTTGCGTCGACTCGATCGTTAGAGTTGTGGGAGATGTGACCTGACACGTGGATCCGCGGAACCTCTGAGGAATGAGGTCGGAGCCCAGATCGGTGGCTTTGGGTGGTGGGCGCACGCGAACCGCTGCAAAGGGATACGAGATCAGTAAGATTCAGGTACGCCCACGGCGAAGATCCGTCCGTACCAACTTTGACTGCAGTCTTGCCACCGTCTTCGTCCGATATTCTGCTGCCAACGCCTGGCCGACCGCCAAAGTCCACGCGACTGGAACTTCGATAAGAGCGCATCATGGCGCTCACCGGCCTCTTGACGCCGCCAGCAGGCGATCCAGGAGGAGAAGCGGTCATCTCGTCCTGCGATCTGTCCGCCGACGTCGGGATGTGGTTTTGCCGACCCCTCCCGGACTGAATAGCTGTCTTGTTTTCAGTGCAGTCTCGTGTGTCTCACAGCTTGCTGCGTGTGTCGCATCAACGCCGCCAGATATCATGCGCTGATGATGCCAAGTGAGATCCAGAGAATGGTCGATGCGCGTCTGGAGACCAGTGGTGAGGCTCCGTGTTGATCCAAGATGTCGATCGGCTTGCGAACATTAACTAGCTTGCAACCGGTGGTCGCGCGTGAAGTGGATTGGGGGTGATGGTAGTGATGAGCGAACGTCAATCAATCAACACCCGCCTGGGGTGTTGGGTGTTCCGTGTTCCGTGTTCCTTAGAGCGCGCAACGCCAATCTGCATCGTCGGTAATTCCGCTACTAACACGAAGGCAATCTCACCTCTGAGTGGACGGGACGTCGTTCGGGCAAGGAGGCGTCTCCTGTCTCCTGTCCCCCTGTCGTTTCGGCTCCTTGGAGTGGGCTGCCACACCTCACGAGCCGTGTGAGCGCTGTCATCGAGCGTCTCTTGGCCTTCGAGAAGACCTCGACTTGCTTGTTCATGGCAAAGCTACAATGCGGACCTCTACCCGTCCTCCACTAACAACACCGCTGCCCGCCTCAGCCTGCCGGGAACTTCTTGCTGTGTGTGCTGTGGCGACGACGATGATCTGACGATCTCAGGCTAGCTGGAGCGCTTCGGGCATGAGCAAGAGAGTTCCCCACGTCCCCTAGACGCATCGTCCTTTGCACATCAGATCCGCACGCAATTTGATTAATTTCCCTCCGCCATGCTTCCGCCTCCAGAAACCAGATGGCTGGTGACAAGAGCGATATTAATAGCAGCTCACACCGCACAGAGAATGGAAGATGACCGGCTGCAGAACTTCCACGGTCTTGTGGCACCACTCCACACAGTTGAAGGTACAGGGATCATGGATTGCCAGCCGTCTCTCGGAGGGTTGAGGCGTGCACCCGGATCCCATACGCCATGCCAAGGCAGATCGTGCTAAGTTAGTGCACACGTGAAGGATAGCGGGCCTGAGCATGTATCTCCCCCGCGAGGCAAACGGAACATGGGAGTCGGCGCTGTGTGTAAGTTCACGCGCAGCGCCAACTCCCATGTTCCGTTTGCCTCGCGGGTGTTCCTTACCCTGGCGACCGACTACAACCACGTTCGCTTGCAACACCTCGCAGTCGCGTTGGAGCGGCTCGAGCAGGGGAAAGCCGTGGCTGGGACGCTCTTGCTGACCAGAAGAATCTCCCAGCTGAGACTTTGAGAGATGCTCCAGCGCATGAAGCTGAAGTGGCCTCTAGTGGGAGACTTGGCGTGGACACTCTCAGCCTCACCGACTCACGAACGTTGCGGGACTGGTCGATCAAGCAATCAAACTTCGCTTCGAAATGGACCGACAAGGAACCTGATCTCAACGTTATACGCTTCCCATGTCAACCACGTATCCTCTAAAATCGCTTTTCTGTCCTTTTGATTGGGGGAGACGAACCCCTGTTTTGAGCATCCTTTGCATGGAGCTGCCAAACGTCCTTGCATCTGTGAGCACCCAACAGAAGAGTCGCTTGTGTCGGCGGCAGGTACTCCTCTCTCATCTTGTCTCGTTTGATGAGACATTCGCGTTTCTCACTCCTATAGAGGTGAACAACGAATGTGAAACGACTGGAGAAGTACGGCAGTAGCCAAAGACTGGGATAGAGCTATTCGAAAGTCTAGATGAGAACTTCTGAAATTCAAGGTCCAGGCGTCGTGAACAACTGGCTCGGGGCATCTAGGGCAACACATCAGTCTCTACTATCAAAGCCTTGGTTCGAAGCAGCCGCTACAGAGGCTATTCCTCTCATTTGGCACTGCAATAGAGTTTTGAGAGCGTCTTCTGTGGATCAATATCTCTAACCCGCACAGGCCTCTCTCAAGGACACGACCTTACTCCTGCTTCGAAGGCCATCTTGCATGCTTGTCTGCATGGTGGTCGCGCACACAATCATGCAGTGCAAAATCTCCGTGAGCAGCGCGAGCAGCACTAGGTCACGAACGGTCCTTTCTCGTTCCAAGCCTCCTGTAGCCTCGTTATGCAATCGCCCGAATATCTCCATGTTACGATCTTCTCAACTATCCCGTACGTTTCAGTCTGCGAGACAGGATAGATCTTTGTCGGATTGCATATTCTGGACAGCTGGGTGTCACTTCTTTGTACTCTTGGTCTCGGACAGCTTTGGACTACACGTCCGTTCACCTCAGAGAGACACAAGGAAGTTCCGGGGAGTGAAGAGCGGTCCCCGCAGCTCCGTACCGCAGGCGCCAGGAGGGGAGGAACAATCGCACGCAACACGACAGGTAGCGATGGAAAGCAGGCGACAGCCCAGAGTCTAACGCGTTCGAACCCGTTGAAGATAGAGCATGGTGGACCACAGGCGCGTGTCTTCGGCTCCTCCAATGGAAGCATCTTCGTCCGCTGGTCTTCGAGATGCGATGAGAGACAGCCAATGGTGTCTTCCCAGTGATACTTATCTGCCATCGATAGTACAGACGCCAGAGTACCGCCCACACCGGTCCGACGAAGAAGCACAACGACGCCATCTTGGGGTCTGCACATCGCCGTTAGAGGTGCAATGCGAGACTCAAGAAAGAACGCCATCCACACTCTTGCGCGAACATGTTTTCCCCCCGCCTTCCGCAGGTCCGGGCCCATCGCAAATGAGGATATACGTTCTGCAAGTGCGGCTTCTGCTATCTTCCATCATGCCGTTGTCGCGGGAAACTACTTCCTACTCGTTCCGCCAACGGCCAAGCCATCCTCTGTCTCTCCTCAATTGCCCCCAGCATGATTGAACAATTTCCTCGTCAGCCACGTCCTTGCGTCAGAAGAAGGCTGAAGCCTGTTACTGCATGATCGCTCTCCGCCTAGCCTGTGCCATCCTGCTGTCATGCAGTTGAGGGGAAACGTCGTGTTTTCGGCTCCGTTGTACAGTACATTTGGAACATGACTAGATGTAGCGTGCAGGCCAAAAGATCACATTCTGACATGCAAGAGGGAATGCAGGCTCCGACAGCTCATGCATTTGTGCAAACAACCGTAGTTAGTGTCGTCGTTGTATGGGACCTCGCGTCGAAATATCTCTCCACATAGTGTGGTCTGGGACGAGACTCTGACCCAGAACTCTCCCCAGTCGTATGTGCGCACTAGTAGTACATCTGAAGGTTGGTGGAGTGGTCATAAGAATTGCTGCTCTCTGTCTAGTTGTGTCATGTTTTGAAGCCGCCGTACTGATACCCTCCCCTTCAGAAGACAAACACGAGTCCGTAATCGCTCGGCGTTCTTACCGCCAGTCCGTCCACAGGCAGAGCGCTCGCCCTCTTTCTCACATAGCGACAGGTCCGCTGCAAGGGGACCGATCCCAACCCAAGAACTGCTCGGTCGTCCACTCCTCTCCCGAAAACACCCTGACGCCTCTAAATGTGCGATTCCGCTCAAACCCAAACCAAGACTTGACTACCCGCCAGCCCGATCAGATACCCAACCACACCTTTCCCCTCTCGTACACGAAAAAGCTCACCGCCACCATCGGCACAACCTTGACGTACCCAATTCCTAGTCCCACGAAGAAGCCCTTCGCGCCCCGCTCGCCGTAGATCCGCTTCGCAACCTCGATCATGCCCAGCCGGTGCCCGTCGCCGACCACGCCGCCAACTTGCATGCGCCGCCGTATCACTTCGAGCGGGTACGAGACTGACTGGCTGACGAAGCCAGCGAAGCCGCCTGTTGCCAGCTCAGCCCAGTATTTGAGCTGGGCGGGCTTGTCCGGGTTGCTGGGTTTGGTAGATGTGGAGGAGCGGGGTAGCGTGGTATAAGGCGCCAGGCGCGGGTGCCGCATCAGATCGCCAGCGGTGTCGTGAGTTAGAAAGGAGGATCCGGCGTAGGGAAGCATGCCCCACAGTGTGGGCGTGAAGCCACGGAAGAAATTCGCGAAACCGGACGAGGGGGTCGCATGCTGGATCGTCGCTGTAGTGGCTGCAATGGTGGTTGCGGCCACCCGACTAAGAGAGGAGGCTTCTATATGCGTCAAGCCGGGATTCACAGCTGGCGGCCGCTCGTTGTAGATCTGCTTGCAGATGGAGGAGAGAGAGGAGCGGGAGTCGTGTTTCGTCTCGAAGGCGAGCCGCACCCGGATCACTTCGAGCGGGTAGGTGAAGAAGACGGAGACGGTGCCGGCCAGCGAGCCGCTGAGGAAGCGACGCAGCGGCGTCTCTTGCGATCGGTCTTTGATCACCACGGCGCGGATCTGCTCGTACGCCAGGAACTTGATCCCGGCGTAGGGGAAGATGCGCAGCAGCGTTGCCGAGTGTCCGCGGAAGAGGCCGCGTGAGCCGTCAGCGCTGTAGATGTCTCTCATGGCCGTTACCACGCCGAACCAGGAGCCGGTGTATCTTGCAAATTGCGGGTTCGAGGCTTGGAAGAGGATCTTGACGCGGTCCAGGGGGCCGACGACGGTTTTGGCCTGCGTGAAACAACTGTTAGCATGCTCTACTGACTGCTTCGTGGAATGGAATGCAATACCGCACAGCCAGCCAGGCCTCCCGCCAGCCCACTCCGTACGACATATTCCCAGCTCTGCCTGTCAATCTCCCTCCTGGGCCGGTCCCTTAGGGGCATCAGGGAGTCGTCGTCGGTGGGACAGATGGCCGGCTTCCTCGCAGGACGGCGGTCATCGGCGGCGCCCTGGATTGCTACAGTCATCTCTCGTGCTGGCTGCGACGTCGACGAGGCATCGCTGGTGCTCGAGGGCATGCGGCTCAGAACTCAGAATACCGTTGATCCTGATGTTCGGCCAGGCATTCGGGTGTGGAGGACGGGAGCTGGCGCATGCGATTGCCGCGGGATGATGCAGCCGGGGAAGATCTTTTTTCCTCGTCCCGTCCTTCAATCCGATGTCCATGCTATAAATCCATAGTCCAATGCAAGCACAACCGTGGCGAAAATCCTATATGGATGCACTTCAGGCTTGGTTGTTCGGGGTATCAGGATCGGGCTTCATAGTTTTAGACGGGACAGCGTTGCAGCTGGTTTTTAAAAGTCTGTACGGAAAGAATCAAATCTCTTCGTTTTCCACATCGCTCAAGTCTCTCACTCCAGACTTCATACTCTTTCTCTGCTGTCCGCTTGAAGAAGGCCCACTCTGTATGAAAACTCCATCACGAGTATCTAGTTGTCTCTATCTTCTTGCCAATGCCTCCTGAAAACCCTCCAACATCCATTCTCTACCAAAACGAGGAAAAAACAATCACCTTGATCGACATTCCTACATCCATAGCCGTAGCTCAAGAACTCAACGATGAAGACATCACACTCCTCTCTTCAGCCCCCCAAGAGGTACCGTATACCAGCAACGAGCCCAAATCCTCCAAAGCAAAGGAACGAGTGCGGAGCAACACCGTGGACGCCGAGCTCCATGACACGTACGTCAGACTCATCCGGGAAGCGCTGGCAGAGATCAGAGCGCACCACACGTCTCCGTGGTGCTTACCCCGCACCCTGGGACCGGAACAAGCGAGACTGTCTACGAAGCGGAAAGCTAGCACCCTTGACTCTGGAAAGGAGACGGGCGCAGGGCGTGACGATCGAACAGAGCGGGATTTCTCACGGGACTATGAAGCACACGATGGAACGGCGACGACACTACCATTTGACCTCTTCGAGAACCTAGTCTACTACGGCGACGAGGGCATGAGCACCACTCAGCCAGCACGTTCGTCCTACCAATTCTGCTCCACACCCTGGGACGCTCTCATCCCCCGTAATCCCCCTTTCGCGCCCTGGACTTCTCTGTACCACAACCCGCTCTCCGTCTCCGCCCGCCTTCTCATCACGCCACCACATCGCTCCTCCGCCCTCGACACGCCGCGTCCACCTCCCTACACCTTCCGCCTCCCGCCACACTCAGCCTTTCTCCTCAGAGACTGCAACACCCCTTTCCCCTCCCCCTCCCACACCCCCTTTACAGCACCCCAATTCGACCTCATTCTCCTCGATCCGCCCTGGCCCAACCGCTCCGCCCGCCGCCGATCCGCCTACGCCCTCTTACCCTCCCTCGCCGACCTCCGCCATCTCCTCCTCTCCACCCATATCGAGCAGACACTGGCACCCGCGGGCCTGGTGGGCGTCTGGATCACGAACCGCGCTGCCGTGCGCGAGCTCGTGCTTGGGCCGGCCGGGCTGTTCGAGCACTGGGGTCTGGTGCTCGCGGAGGAGTGGGTGTGGGTCAAAGTGACTGCGTGCGGGGAGCCCGTCACGGACGTCGACAGCGTATGGCGCAAACCTTACGAAGTCCTCTTACTGGGCCGGCGGGCCTTGCAACCGCCTCAACCTCACCCTCACCCTCGCATCGATCCCGCTGCCAGGCTCAGAAGCCCAGACACAGAACGCACACCTGGAACACCGACACCGGCGGCGCTGAAGGTCCAGGTGACGAGGAGAGTCGTGGCGGCGGTCCCGGCCCTGCACTCCCTCAAACCGTGCGTCAGAGAACTCGTCGCGCCGCTGATGCCGCACCCGACGGACTACGAGGCGCTGGAGGTGTTTGCGAGGTATCTGGTCGCTGGGTGGTGGAGCTGGGGGAATGAGGCGCTGAAGTTCAACTGGGAGGGCGCGTGGGGGAGGGGCGCGGTTAGAGGGAGGAGCGGAGGGTGAAGAATGGCGTGGCGGGGTGGGGTGGGGTGGGGCGGGGATGGGTTGGGACGAGTGAGGAGGGCTATAGCTGGGGTATGGGCCGAGGACGCAAAGAGGGATTGTTCGAGACAACGGCGGGGAGCCAGGCGAGGGGATTTGGAGCTGCTGAGGTGCGAGCAGAGGTCACTTGTGGCATCTGCGTTCGCGCGGCAGGTGAAGGGCTTTCTTCAACTGTTGCTACTGTACCGTCTGATCTGACCTGATCTGATCTGACGTAGAGATCTTTAACACAGGCAAGAGCGGCCAGGGAAGGTTCCGGGGGCTGCTTTATACGCGCCTAGAACTCTGACCGCCTACGCTTCGCATGATTGAAGGGCCCAGCGTCCTTGAACCCGATATGCTGGCTGGAAGGAGAAAGAGCGAAGTCGCGGGACAGTAGGCTAGGAGGCATGAACGCAAGATAGCTAAAGAGCAGCAGCCACGTCCGTTTCCAACTTGATCTCTGCGTCGCAAGATATGCACCATTCACGTGTCCCATACCTTAGCTGACAAGACCAGCCTCGGCGACTACGCGCCCTTGCTACGACGGTACGAGCGCCGCAGCTTCGGCGCTAGCGATTCGTCCTCGCTCTGTCTCACAAAAGCCTGCTGCTGCTGCTGCTGCTGCTGATGCTGATGCGTGAGTGCCACCACCAGATCGCTCGCCGCAGCGGCATGCTGCGTGATTTCCTGCTGCACCTGCTGATCCGGGACATCGTACGTCCTGACAACATCCTGTGCATTGCTTTCGGGCATCGCATTGGCGAGGACCTGCGCGAGGCCTTCTTCGGCAGGCTGCGACATATATGCCTGTGTCTGCGCCAGAGCTTGCGCACCAGCGGAGGCTGCCTCCTCGTCCGTGATGGCGCTGGCGTCGATTTCAAGGTCTTCGTCCGCAAGCTGCTGGGTAGCTCCGAGAGCCAGACTTTCCCTACGACTTGCGGTGGCGGATTTGAGGGAGCGGCTTGCGACGCGCGTCTTCAGCTCGCCGGTGACGCTCTGCAGGTAGAAGGGGACTTCGATGCCGCTCTTGAGGAAGAATAGCTTCAGGTTGCGGGCTTTGTCCTTCAGCTGCACTTGGTTCCTGTCTTTCAGGACCTCGCTGACGGACCCGCCGGCGCCGTACAGGGCGAGGATCTGGCTCCAGTGAGGGCCTTTGACACGGTCTAGGCCGGCCATGAGTGCGCTCTCTTCTTCTGTGGTCCATGAGCGGCGTTGGTTGGGTACGCCGGCGCGGCGGTTAGCGGGTGATGCTTTGATCGTGACAGCCTGGCGCGCCTTTTCGTAGAGGTGGCGTGTGGGCTCGCTCTGCATGTATGGCACGAACTCGTCATCGAAGTACGGTGCGCGACGAGAGTCAGAGGGTGAGTGGCGGTACGGTGATTCGAAGTTCTGCGGAGTCGTCTGGTGGAAAGCCCTATTTCGCTTCGACTGGGCTATCCTGACGTCGCCATGGATAGCCGCGTGCGTTTGGAGGATGTTCTGTCGAATGTTCTCGTCGTGTGGATTGGTGGGTGGTGGAGGCGGGTGCATCGCGTATGCACCGTACTGCGGCGAGTCGTGTTGGGGCACTGGGGGTTTAATATTGCGATCCGATACGACAGCATCCACTAAATTCTTACTCACGCTCGTGCTGACTTCTTTCAGGAACTCTGTCCAGTCATACTTCTTTGGCAGCAGTTCCAAGGCTTCCGAAGTCGTCGGCTCCGCCAGTAGATACAGCCGCCGACTCGCAGCTCTCTCAACAAAGTCTTGCTCGCTTGGTGCGAGCTGCTGAGTCGGAGCATCCGGTCTCCCTGCGCGGATACGATCCCCCAAGTCAGTAGGGAATAAATCATCGACGATTTCTTCCCTGCTACAGTCTCCTGCAAGCAGCGCAGAAATGTAGGCTTGCGTCTTGAGATCCAGAAACAAGGCTCCTTGCCATTTGAGTAGCTTGCCACCCGGCGGCACGAACGTCTCGAGGAAGTGCTCGTTCAAGTGGTAGAAGCCGACATCTTGGCTTCCGAATACGCTCGATACGAACGTAGCCAGGTTGGCCTTGCGAATGATGTCTTTCTGAGCTTGAGATGCATAGTTGACCACGTCAGAATCGAGGAAAGCTTTGTCTCTGCTGTAGACTCTCTTCGTGTGGTCGAAGAGGGATTTTAGCGTCGCATAAGCTTGGCCGCCTTCCGTCTCCGGCTGTGTGACGATGTCTAACGTCTCCTGGAACGATCTCTTCCCGAGTGTGGAAATGATTTGAGATGCCTTTATATCCTATCAGCCGCATGTTAAGGTAGCGTTCATGAGGACATACCAGGTTGTCAAGAATCGGCAGGCTTTGGATCTTGAGATGCTGGCTTGCATCGTCCAAATATAGCTCTTCTGCACCTCGCTCTCCTTCATCCGTACCCTCAGCTAGACCTATCGCCTGGTGTTCTACTAGGTCCTGGACTGCTGTGGTCAGATCCTGTGGACCGCGACTGCTAGGTGGAGGGATCGGGTTGTACAGTCCGCGATTGTGGTAAGGTGTCTGATACGGAGCATGGTATGGAGTCTGATAAGGGGTCTGGTAATGCTGTAACTGTGGCGTGCCCCATGGTGATATGTATTGGGGGTTCCCAGGTTGCTGGAGCGAAGGATGCGGGAGTGGGAAGGTTGGATATGGCGTTACGTAGGTGCTATTCTGTTGAGCCGCAGTGTTCGGTATGTAGTGGTGAAACTGAGGAGATTGCGATGCAGGGAAAACATGCTGGCCAGGAGTTGGCGACTGAAGAGCTAACAACAGGGCAGGCGCATCTGAAGCGGGTGCTGGGTGAGTGTCTTCGATAGAGGAGGCTACAGGCGGTTGGTCGTGATCGGTGTCTCGCTTGATGCGTTTGGTTGTCGCTTCAGCTGTGGAAGACCTCCGCTTCTGTGCTCCAGTAGCACTGCCCTCAGAGGCGTTGTCGATGGCATCGTTGAGCTCGGCGATGATCTGCTTGTCCGCCTCGTTGCGTTCTAATGTGCCATGTTAGTATCGTAGTCTTCTGAACATGGACTCCTGGAGGTGCAGCTTTGGCCACGTCCACCTGGGCGTGTCTGCAGCGCACTCACCATCATTGTTGGAAGGAGGCGCGTTTGGTGTCTCCGTTGGTCCTTTGCTGGCTGTCGACATGATCGAGGCGTCCTGAACGACGCGAATGCCCTATATCCTTGCCCTACCTTATGCTTGGGTTATTTGAAGTCATGCCCTGGTTGTCGGAGGTTGGTGCCGAAGACGCCGACTACGACTTCAAAACCCGTTCGCACATCACAGCTCACACCTTGGACTGATCACGCGCTACGATGGCCCAACACTCCAACGGCTATGGCCAGTGTTGGAGTGGGACTACCGCACTAGAGAAGCATTGCGTTCTGAGTAACAGTCAGTGAGAAAAGAGCCATGTTGCTCCGAAACAACTCGCGGGTTCAGTAGCACAAGATACATGGTCGAAGAAAGAACAAGCCTTTTCGTACCGCGTACATCTCCACAATCTAGGCGTGTATGGTACGGTGAAACTCGACAGCCTCGTGTTGGTGTAATCCATCGACTGTATTGATGTGTACATGAGCGGAGTGGAAACGTAGCATCCATCAGCTTATCCACTACTTCACTTCTAACTTTTTGAAGGATAGATATAATGTCTTAGTGATACTAAGGTCTAGACAAACCAACAAAGTGTGAAATTGACAACACAAAGACCCACCGACCCAACCACAGACTCAGTGGTCGAGATGTCCAGAATCGTAAGGGCAAGCAAAACGCCAATACGTTCCATACCATGACCAGCCAGATGCAAGGGTGCCAGATTCGCCATGCCTAAAAGATCCACACCAGACTAGAACAAACATCGACACCACGGCATTCGGGACAACTGCGTTGCTTAATTCCTTTTCAGGTCCCAATGTCCTCCACGCCGTCTGCAGGCTGTGATCGATGCTGTAGGGGTGACCGTTGTGGTGTAAGTCCACTCCGCATACAGGGTCTTGGTGACGGTTGTCGTGGTGTAGGAAACTGTTTTGGCTGTCTTTGTGGGGGTTGGACCTGTGATGGTAGCGGTGTAGATGCCGGAGTAGATCGTGGGTGGCGAGAGAGTTGTAGAGATGGCGGAGGTGGTAAGAGCGTAGGACGTGAAAGTCGTCGTGGCAGCAGTGAAGCTTGTGGTGTAGTTTACAGCGACGGATGCTGTAACGGTGATGACTGGCGCGTCTGCAGGACGTGGTTAGTTCGTTGGATATCCGGGATTGTTTGGAGCAGAAGATACGTACCAGCAGCACGACCAACCAGATCCCTCTCCTCAAGCATGGCATTGCGGCGAGCCTTGGCATCCTGGAAGCGACGTTTCGCATCGGCAACATTGATCACGCGATCAGCACGACGTGTGTGGATTGTGAGACCAGTTGGCAGTGGGATCTTGGTCGGTACAATGTGGCACGTGGGATCCGGACGTTGGGGCTTCGGGGGTACGGTACAGCTGGCCGTCTCAGTGGAGGTAATGATTCTCTGTGACTTGGTCCAGGCGTGTTTGGTTCGAGTGACTACCCTTGTGGATGTAACAGTGGTAGCTTTTGGCGTGATTGTAACGGGCTGGGATGCTGTGGCCGAAGGCTTCACGTACGTGGTCGTCGCGTTGAAGGTCGTGGTCACAAACACCGTTGAAGGGACAGTGATCGTCGTGTTTGGCGTGGTAGTGACGCTGTAGGTCACTGTGTTGGTAATGGTAGTTGTGGTCTGCGGCGCCACGGTCAAGGTGATGTCTCGCTCATAGGCGAAGGGGTTTCCGTTTCCATTGTTGCCTAACAGGAGGATCGACCATACACCGGAGACCATCTGCGACTTCGAGATAGGGCAAGTAGACAACTGTGACACATCGTCTGGTTGTGTTGGTGCGTCGGTGCACATGTACTCAGTCCCCGTAGGATCGACCAGGAGAACATTGGCAGTGTCCGCATTGCAGCCTGTACGCATGAGGGTCAGCATGTGGTATGCATGAGAGAGCTTTTATGTGTTACCTTCGAACTGCGAAACGGTTGTGAAACTGGCATTTGACTTGCTGTCTATGAAATAGGAACCGCCATTGACAAAGTCAATACCGTAAGAGAGGCATACGGAGTTGGGAGAGTCCGTCCTGTTCATCTGCGCATAGGAGGTGGAAGCGAAGAGGGCAGTGGCTGCCAGAGGCAGAAAGCCACCGAAACGAGTGTACATATTGATAAGTGGTGCAACGACTGTGATTCCGACTGTGCAGAAAGAGGATTATTGGAAGTGCAACAAGCTGCCAGAACACGCAGAGAAGCAAGGATATAAGAGAACTCCCATGCCGGTCTCCTGCTTATGAGGATCAAGGGCGTATGATGCTGCGGCTTCCATGCTCGGATATGTTCCTGCCGCATGAGCTCTGGAGGCTCCACTCACAGTGCCTCCAACAGAAAATGGGAGGCAGGCACAGGATCTGTACGAGCGACACAAGCATGGCTCAGTCACAACCATGGGAGAGAAGGATAGTGGGCAGCGCGAGGATTGGTAGGAATCCGAGCAACCTAGCAGGGCTCTGCTGGTAGGGGATCGACTGTGCCGTGTTGGTCGCTTGAGACCATCCACGCCGTCGAAGAAACACGAGCCGCAATGGGCGCATGGACCCAAAGTAGAAGTCGTCATCCTTGTGCGGGCTCCAAATAGCAGCGTGGCTGAGATCTAGCAGTTAAGGTTCCCTTACCCAGGCGACGGCGCCTCTGCAGCCCGTTCAATCCCTCGTTAGTCCCTTGTCTTTTTAGTAATGGGGCCGACCTCTCACGTCCCTGACCGCTGCTGTCAATACTGTCAGAACAACCTAAGCCGCCCACTGTCAAGGTCCGAGACCCGTGGCGGCGCTCGTTCCGGTGGATCGTTGTGAGGACGTGACGAGCACATGGATGGCCATGCTATCAGCCAGCCGTCCCGGCGAGAGACGTGGCGTACCCGTGTGGACGGCGGGACATGCCATGCCGTGCACGCTCCTCTCAGACGTGAGTACTCCATGCCCATAGCCCAGGGACCGCAGCCGTGGGAGGTCTGGGAAGGACCGACAGCCCCAAGGGCGCTGCTCGCTTCTTAGTCTTGCAGTAGGCTCCCAGAGAAGCTCGAAGTCGAACGACCCCCACTCCTGCCCGATGCTTCCGCAAGGCGTGCATTTGCACATGCATGTTCAGCTCGGAGCGAGGTCAGGATTGCCATGGAGCTTCACCGTACCTCCGGAGAGTTGTTTGCTGACGCCAAGCTGGGAGACGAGCGTGTGCCGTGCTGGGATCCTCTGGTATACGGCTGCCACACACACCCGACCGTTCAATACAATCAAAAGTCTTGGGTGTAAGCACTTGCCATGTCTCTTCTCAGTACCGAGTACTGCGAGAGTGGTATCCACAATTAGATACGGGTTCGGCGTGAGATCGTTTTCACGAATCAGCGCATCGGCTTTTCGACGTAAACAACAAGATACTCCCGATCTAGGCCGTCTTGTCTGTCGGATCTTAGCTCTTGCTTCTGCTCATCGCTTTGTTGAGCGGTCAATCCTTCTCACAACATTGAAGGCACACTCGCACTAATGCGCCCCCTTAAACTAACGCAAGAGCAGCGCAATGTGAGTTGCTAGAACAGAATACTACTGAGTTGCTTCACGAATCGCGGTTCTTTATGCCTTGCAATTCCTGATTTGTCAACCGGCGCTCCTATTGGTATAGCTCTTGGGAAAGTATCTGTTACAGATCCCGTATATGTGGCAGTCTGCACTTGACTTGACGTCCCTTTGGAGTCTTGACAACTCCTGATCGATGCATTGACGGCGCCTGCTTCAATAGTATGAGTTTGTCAGTGTACCGGAGACACAATCTACGTTTCGGTTCCATTGGCATGAGAAGGTCAAGCAGAAGACACTCGCAATGCTCCCTCACGATCAGAAACGATGAGCAAGGCGCAACCCTACAGAGCACGGCTTCAAGTGATGGCATTCTATCTTCCCACCCAAGTTTCTGTCCTGATATTGATCAAATGAGATCTCAGATATTTCCTCTCAGATTTCGAATCTTCTTTCTCGAGGCACTCCAGCTTCCGGTGAGATCCCTCCACCCTATCGGCTTCTGCTTTCGTGTGGTCCCTTGTTGGACGTTTACTGGGTGCAGCTGCAGCCCATAATCAACATGCTATACCTCTCCCTTCTGGACAAATGCCCGCCTGCTCTTGCAACCCCAACGCTTGCTGCTACCGTACCCGTTCTTGATATTCTCTAAGCAGTAGTTGGCATTCTGTTATCACACCAGGCCTCCACCAGAATTGCAGGTTCTGCATGTACGAATTGGCGAATCGGGTTCAGTATAGCGACGGATCTTGCGGCCAGGGTGTCACCCGCTGGGAAGACCGTGTATGTATGAAGCCAGGGTGTGAGGTGGCATCTCATCATGTCGCCTCGAAGTCAAAAACACCGCATTGACCCCTGATAGAGTAGGGCGACTCGTGAAGGAGAACGGGGATCTGGATAAGATTGGGTCACTGGGCAGCTTCAGCAGTGGATGTAGTTTACGGGAGAAGTCTTGGAGCGGGCCGCATCCCAATCAGAAGGCTGTTTCAGGATTCTGAGCTGCGTTTATTGAATAGTCACGCATCAGTAGATAGCTTCCTCCAATCCCGCACTTAGACGACTAATCAAGCCCCTCACCCAATCGAGCACTGTATCGTTGATAGCTTTGCCATTGTTTGATGTGACGCGCGTGGCATTGTTTGGACTCAGAAGTCGTAGGTAACTCGCGCAGCCCAATTGTTCTAGGCAAGGTTTGGGAATAGATGGAGGTCAGCACAGGGTAGAGTTGTGGTCTAAATTGCTGAGTTATAGTACACGACTGTAGTGGAGAGACGCCTTCAAAACAACAATCATGGCTTTTGGCTTTGGAGAGTAGAGAAAAATCTCATCACGCCGAAGCCCTGGAGCGGACACAAGTGGGGTCCTAGAGTCAGAAGTCGTAGCAGTTCTGGCACTGATCAACTCACCACCTCCAACGACAGGACACTAAACATCAGTACCTCTTAGTGCTTGTGGTATGCGAAACCGCACAAAATGGGTTCAAACACTCTCTCAGCGCGGTTGAAGTATCTTCACGAATCCGCCCACTTGCTGGCCACCTCTTCTCCAGCAATATCCGCTTCGCTAGAGTCGCAGTACGACAAGCTAGCGTTCGAGAATGGGCTAGATCTGCCAGAGAGTCGAAGAAGAGAGGTCTGCGCTTCCTGTGGCAATATCATGGTTCCTGGGCGGTCCAGTCATATTGTCCAGGAGAAACCCATACCGGCCAATATCAAGCGCAAGGGGGGAAGCACGGGGATTCCGTCTGCTCTAAAGCACGCTCAACCAGACAAGATTGTGGTGTATCAGTGCAATAGATGCAACAGCAAGACACGGTTTGCTGCCAAGGTTCCACCGCCTGTTAAGACAGCATCTATACTGGTCACTAGGACTCCTTCTGCTCAGCATTCACCGTCCCCAGCATCTGCGTTGTCTTCCAGTGGGACTTCTACGCCAAAGCTTCCTAATGATTTGCAGTCTGCGACCAACGGTGTGAATGCCAGCAGCAAGAAGAGAGCAAAGGCGAGAAAGCAGGGCGGCTTGCAGGCCTCATTAGCGAAGAGCAAGGATGAAGGCCGCACTGGGCCTCCGAGCTCTGGCTTTGGGTTGGATCTGATGGATCTGATGAAGAGCGATTGACGTCGCATGAAGAACCGAACCCAAGTGGAATCGCATTTTGATCATCAAGCCATACCATGAGACTGAAGGCGGAAAAGCACCCCTGCACGGCGATACTCCGGGAAATATCACCCCACCTTCATGACACGGGTTTTGCGCTCGAACCTTCGACTTCAGTCATGGACATTCTATCTGCTTTCTCACGCCTTGCTGCGTTTCGTATGTTCTGGTCTCGTTGTCACCCAAGATTCGAGTCAAACTCACAACCAGGATTGGTCCAGCTACTCGACTAAATATCCCTTAATAACAAACACGTCCAAAATCAACGCCATGTCCATGGCCCAAGATCTATTCGCGGACATGGGTCGCAAGGTGGAGGAGATGAGGGCGAATGGCGACAGAACAGAAGGAGCAGATGATGATGAAGAGGTCGACTCAAGGGTTGTGGATGAGATAGAGAGCTTGTGCATGAATTGTCATGAAGACGTAAGCTGTACTTTCCACAAGACGCTAGCTGCAACTGACATCTTGTGCGCTAAGGGTATAACGAAACTACTTCTTACGAGAATACCCTTCTTCCGCGAAATTGTCATAATGTCCTTCTACTGCGATCACTGCCACTTCAAGAACTCCGAGATACAATCAGCGGGAGAGATACAGCAACGCGGTTCCAAATACACCTTAAAGCTGGACTCCGATGCAGACTTTGAGCGCCAAGTCGTCAAGAGCGATGGCTGTGTATTCAGGGTGGATGACATCGACCTGGAGATACCGCCTGGACGAGGCCAATACTCGAACGTGGAAGGTATATTAAGAATGGTTCTGTCGGACTTGGAAAGTCACCAGGAGGACAGGAGGAAGCAGATGCCCGAAGTGGCCGCACAGCTAGATGTCGTATTAGAGAAGCTGAGGAATATGTTGGATGGATCGAGCTTCCCTTTCACAATATCTATAGATGACCCAGCCGGGAACTCATGGATCGAGCCGTCACCACGCGATCACGCAGGGAAGTACACAAGACGAGAGTACTTAAGAACGAGAGAACAGAACGAGGCACTGGGACTAGAAGATGGCAAGGCACAGCGAGACGGCACGGGAGCGCCCGATACAGAGATCCGACCAGAGTACAAAGCGACACAAATGACTCCAGCAATGCCAGACGGCGGTGTTAACAACGTCGATGCGGACGACGAGATTGTAGAGAACCGGGTCTACTCGTTCCCAGCAACTTGTCCTGGCTGCATGAAACCTTGCGACACGAACATGAAGATGGTCAACATACCGCACTTCAAGCAAGTCGTCGTCATGAGCACAGTATGCGACCACTGCGGGTACCGGAGCAACGAGATCAAGACGGGCGGCGAGATCCCAGAGAAGGGCTGCCGGATCACGATGTCGGTCGAGAAGCCCGAGGACCTCGCTCGCGACATTCTCAAGTCAGAGTCCTGCCGCCTGATATGTCCCGGGCTCGAGCTCGATGTGCAGCCCGGCACCGTAGGCGGTCGATTCACTACCATAGAAGGTCTGCTGACCCAGTTCCGCGATGACCTGCACTCCTCAGTGTTCGGCATGGACGACACAGAAGGCACGGGCGGCGACTCGCTGCAGGCCGAGACCAAGGCGACGTGGGATGCCTTCTTCAGCCGTCTGACCCTGGCCATTGACGGCAAACTCCCCTTCACCCTCATCATGGAAGACCCGCTGGCCAGCAGCTACGTGCAGAGCTTCACGGCGCCGGCTCCGGATCCGCAGATCGAAGTCGAGGAGTACGAGCGCTCGTTCGACGAAATGGAACATCTGGGCCTGAATGACATCAAGACGGAAGGGTATGAGAACGACGCGGAACCGGAAGAGGCGCAAGGGCATAGTGATGTTGCTGCTGCGATTGCGGATCCGTCGAAGATTGAAGGCCTTTCGGAGCAGGCGGTCAAGGCGCTACAGGACCTGGAGGTATCTGACCCCGCGGTGGATGCGAAGCATGGAAGGGGCGCATAGAACCAGGCGCAGGCCTGGGAGCTCTTGTCCCAGGCCGTGCAGACGAAGTTTATGTGGCAAATTCTCGCGCAACAGCCCTGCCACTCACTGGCAACGAGATGTGTTGACGATGATGCCGCTTCCTGGGGAAGGCGTTTTCTGATTACGCCACTATACGGTTTTGGAGAGTAGGCACCCTTTCGTGCCGTCTCGGTATATACCCAAAGATAGCATAGACGCTGTAACGTGCTGCATGGTAGGCCCAACGTCACGCACCTGCTGTGCACAAGACGTGCTTCCAACTCATCCGCGTTTCAACGTCCCGATTCCGTCTTCGCTCTTCACCCTCTGCTTCCCTGCCTGCCATCCAAGCGGCTGGAGCTCTTGATCCGCACAGCTTGTCTATGCGCGTGGCAGAACGCTCCCACGCAAGCCATATCGTGGCCAGACTGTGATGTCTGTCCCTTCCAATCGAGGCGTCTCCCACCCTAGGTGTCACCAGGTCTCCATCTGCACACTTATGCCTCGTGTCATGTCTGCCTGTACCGGCCCTTTCGTGCCCCTTCTCATCCCGCCAGCGGATTCGCATGTATACTAACCCCCTCGATCCTACACTTCCCCGTCGGCCGCCCCTTCGCATCACACTCAACCCCCTCGAGCGCATCTAGCGTAGTGTCCACGCCCTCGATGACGCGCCCAAACACCGAGTTCTTGCCGTCCAGATGCGGCGCCGGCGCGTACGTGACGAAGAACTGGCTGCCGTTGGTGCCGGGCCCTTTGTTGGCCATGCTGACGATGCCGCGCGCGTTGTGCCGCAGGCCGGGCCGGATCTCGTCGGCGAAGGGCGCGTGCCAGATGGAGGCGCCGGCTTTGGGGTTCGAGGCGCTGACGCGTGAGGCGGCGGGCCCGCCGGTCTGGAACATGAAGCTGGGGATGTTGCGGTGGATGGGCGAGGCGTCGTAGTAGTGCGAGGCGCACAGCGCCAGGAAGTTCTCGGCGGTGTGCGGCACGCTGTCGCAGAAGAGTTCGAGCTTGAGGTCGCCGTGCGTCGTGTGTAGCTGTGGGGGCGGGAGGTGGTGTCAGGGATAGTGGATGGGAAGTAGATGGGAGGTAGGAGGGTGCTGTAGGATGAAGTGTGGACTGAGGGCTTACCGTGACGGACATGTTCGTCTCCAAGCTGTCGAGAGAGAGTCGAGGTGGGCAGTCCGTCCAGCTGTGACGGAGGGCAAGGTGGGGGACGAGGGACGAGGGACGAGGGAGAGACGGCGCTCGGCGCTTCGACGGCGGGCGGAGTTTCACCTTCAGCCTTGTCACGCTTCCATTGTCAACACCACATCCGCCGAAGGCTGAATGTTTGGAAGCGCTGGCACGAACAACTACTGCCCAGCAGACGTAAAGCCAAGCTGCATACAAGCGTAGAGACACCCCCATACCCTACTCCACACCCTACACCGCACCCTTACCCTCTGCTCTCCGACATCACAAGCCACAGCGGCGTCTGTCCCTCCCGACATTCCACGCTCTCCATCAGCAGCGTCGCGCCGCGAACCGCCCTGCCGCTTCAAGCAGGTCCTTGGGCTGAGCAGACTCGACCCAGGAGCCCCTCACCCCCGCGCGTTCCAACATAAGTTTTCGAGTTTGCGCCGTCGAGAGCACGCTGCAGTACAGGAGTAAGGTGCTTGGAAAGCACGAGGCTGCAGTAGCTGACTCTCGCTCCCCGTCCTCCCCCTTGGTCGGCCAATGCGGTCCCGAGGACGACAGGCAAAGGCCGATAAGAAGGGGAGAGTATGACGGCGTTTGTGAGGGTCTCGGGACCCCCGAACAGTAATTACCTGGTGGGATATCCGGGCATTTCTGCCACCCTGGTACGTACGCGCTCGTATGGTGCTGTCATGCTCGATGCGCTGGGGCGTTGGCGGTCCGACGCAGTAGAAGTCTCGTTCTGTCTTGCGATCCATGGAAGTGACCAGATTTGCTAATGTCACTGTGTTCACAGCCTCGAATCGAGGGCAAGGTCGAGATACGGCCCATCATAGGCGTCTCAGCCCCCGTCTCCGTCTCGCTCGTCACCATATCTCTCCAGCGCCGCGAGACGATCCATCCCTCCGCCGACTCGGTCACGAAGAAGCACCTGGCCGCGCCGCGCAAGGAGATTGCAGACATAGTCGGCAAAGAGATGCTCCTATTCCGCTGTCCGCCTGGCCGCGAAGCCGAATCTATCCTAGCCATGGATCTGCCATTCGTGATCTTCATCCCGTACGGGCGCGGCGGCGAGGAGATAGCGCGGCGCGTGCCGCCGGCCAGCCTGCAGCTGGAGAAGCGCACGGCGGAGACGTTCTACGAGCTGGTGGTGACGGTGCAGCAGGGCCACTCGGAGCAGAAGAAGTATGCCTTCCCCGTGCCCATCTCGCGCTACGACACGCTGTCGACCTTTGGCATGTACAACCGCCCGGAGTCCGCCGAGCGCGTGTCGGACCACCTCATTACTCTGGGCATCTCGCTGCCGCGCTGGTCCTACGGCCCGCTCGACCCGGTCTCCGTCTACATCAAACTCTCCCCGAACCCGTCGTACCTGCAGAAGGCCAAGAAGGTCACCATCCAGAAGATCTCGGTCGGCATTGAGGAGGAGATCACGTACAACCACGAGGGCGACGAGCCGAGCAAGAAGATCAAGGTCCTGGCTAAGCACACGCAGGCCGTCGGTGTGCGCATGCCCGAGGCCGGCTACTTCACCAATCTGGGCCTTGTCTTTCCGGCTAGGGAGTTACGAGATCAGGAGGGCGTGCTGCCGAGGGGCAGGAGCGGGTTCCCGATGTATGCGGTCAGTGGGTTCACGACAACGGCGACGCTGTACAAGATTGAGTACTATCTGTCTGTCAAGGTAACGTCTATCACTCTTCACCTCTTTCCCGTCTCCCTCCGCAAACCCTCACCAGACCCTTTCCCCCACCCCCGATATCGATGGAAGCCTCTACCAGTCTACCCTTCCAATCCCACCCATCCCCCACCCCACAAAACGCAAACCCCCCGCTGACCCCCACGCAAGGCGCAAATGTCCGCGGCCAAAGATATCACGCTCCGGCAGCCGATCGTCGTGTGCCCCTTCGACCACGCCGGTTGCAAGGAAGAGATGGAGGCCATCGAGCAGGCCGCCAAGGACGCCGCGCACATCAGCCCGGACAACCCCATGCTGCCCGCCGCGCTCATCGTCAAGGCGAACGACCCGGGCGGGCTGAGGATGCTGGGCATGGCGAATGTCGGGGGGGTGCGGAAGGTGCTTGTCGAGTGAACAAGTGAGGCGGTTCGTGTGAGCCCGTGGGGGGTCGAACTGGCTGGGTCGGATCGAGCGCAGGAGTGAGTGGAACAAGCGCGAGGGCCGCAGAGGCCGAATCGACGGCGTAGCGACATCCCGAGAGGAACACGGCCGGCCGTGTGCGGAACTCAGAAACCATCGCTACGACGGCGACGACGGTGGTAGCCCCCGCAACCAGGACAGCCCTAGCTGCTGCCCAGCCTGCCTGGAGGTCGGAACCCCGCGAAGGAGGGAACGGCACGGCAGAAGCACGCGTACCCTTTCAGTCAACGAAGAGCGAAACACGAGCACACGAAAGCAACAACCGGCAGAACGACCTGATCCTCAACCCAAAACTCGCAACCCACAACATCAGGCAGCAGACAGCACACAACACACGGCAACAGCAACAGCAACAGCAACAGCAGCACAGCAGCACGTAGCAGCACAGCAACAACAAAAAGGACCTGCTCGACCCACAGCGTTTTCGGGCACAAGGCGTTTCTGGATGCGGGGATTGTTTCCCACGGCGGAACGGGCGCGAAGGCGCACTGATCCAGGAATAAAGGACACGCGTCGTCTCGCGCGCCGGGCGCCACGCATACCCCACTGTGCTTACTTTTCTTTTGGGGGTAGAAAGGGAACAGAGGGAGCTTAAGGCAGGAACTTCGATCGGAGGGGAGGGAAGAGGGGGAGGAGGGCATTTCCATGGCGTCTGTGCTTAGTCCTCTGCGAAACCGGACGTTTTCCTCGGTGGCGCGGCGCAGGTATCTGGTCGGTTCGACGTGGCGCGCAGATGCTCAGCTCGGAGAACGCAAGTGGAACAGCGGAGAGGGGGGTTTAGGTCTGTGGGTTTGACGACAGGGCGAGCGCCGAGATCAGCGCTGCTAGCTCCGACTCTACCGCACTTGCTGCTGCTGCCGCTGCCGCTGCTGGCGTGCTGTTCCTGTGCACCCCTCCCTCAATCCCGCCCGCTCCTTCCCTACCACTGTCCGCCCTTCCTTTCCTTGCCATGTCCTGAGCACAGCCGTCGCTGTCGTTTGGACCCGAGTCTTGTAAAGAGAGCAGGTGCTCCCGTACGGTGCTGTATACGCTTTGGTAGGCGGCGCTGTCGGGCCCGAAGGTCGCGGCTGCGTTGTGCAGGTTTGTGAGGAGCTGGGGTGGGCGGGTTAGGGGTGAGACATGGTGGGCAGAAAAAAAGG